>JAUKPP010251621.1:0-12624 GCA_032273245.1 Phyllaplysia taylori
AGTAAGTCCTAAAATTCTTGTTTTTTATCAACAAGTCTTGGAACAAGTAAAAACCATAAACCACCATCAGTTAAAAAATCATTCTTTTAACACACAAGCAACAGAAAGCATTTGAGAGAAAGACTTGGCTCAATCTCATGCAAGAAACCAAACATAAAAAAAAAAACACTCTGAGGCTCATTTCAACAGGCCATAAACCAAATAGAACAGACATCGATAAAATAATCCTTCTTCAATCATGCTAGGAGCAGAAACACTTATAAAAACTTTGGCCAAATTTTATGAAAAAAATTTATAAAACACTCTCAGCTTGCTTCAACAATTCCGAGAACAAAAAAAAAAAAAAATGATTATGCAGGCACTCATGCCTTAATCCTGCCAACTGCATGAAGCATTTATAAAGGAGATGTGGCAAACCTATATAAGAAGTCAAAGAAAAACTCAGGGATAACCTGAAAAAAGCTGCAGCAAGCGGCATTCTTCATAATGTGTGAACAAGGACGTACATTTAAGAATGGACAAGCAGTTAGGCACAAAACTTGAATCAAGGGTTTTTCCACTTTTGTGATATCATTAGAAACTCAAACAAACAAGAAAGTATATATAGAGCCAGAATATGATCCATTGTAAGAAAAAGGAGCTCTTTTGTGAGGGGTGACATTTTCCTTCAAGTGGGCGGAAGCCAGGCTTGTCCTCTATCTGTCTAGTAATTTTGAACACAGAATTATATGAATGCTGAGCTGTCCTATCACATTTTATTTCTTTCCCAGTTTCAGGTAACCCACGTACTGGGATAAAGATCATTGTTGTTATTCGCTTTAAGCCACCAGTGGGCCGTATTGATGAGCCTGAAAGTGCCTATATATTATTAACAAAACATCCTGATCACAGAAAAGAGCTCTTTTCATACATTGGAAGCAAATTCTACACAACTTTCTGATTAGTTTAAACTAGAAATACTGGCAGAATGGCTGTGCCCAAATTTTACAGCCAATCCCCATACGCCAGAGCACAGCCTTTATTTCCTCTATACATACCATCTCAATGATTCAAACGCAATGTAATTTAAAAATGTGAACAAGCATTCTTATTTATAGGATCCTTTCATTGAAAACTGTTGCAAAGAAGATGATCTTATGTGGTTAAGTGGACTGTAGATTTCCTCCTCTGATTCTTATCAACTTACACAACGGGGGGCTAGGAGGGCTAAAGCTGCACATCACATACCTCATCATCTTCTGCTAATTCTTCTGGCTTGGGGGCTCTCCCTAAATTCAACACCAATTTGACATCATCCTCGTCATCGCCTTCATCAACATCTTCGTCCTCAACGTCAGCTTCATCTCCTTCAGTTTCCTCTTTTAATTTTCCTTCCTTCTTGAGTGCTCCTTCTTTCTTGCTTTCATTCTGCTTCTCTCCATCCTTGGTTTTCTTTTCCCCTTCCTCCTCTTTCTTTTTCCTCTTCTTCCTCCAGATGTGAGGGACGTGTGCAGGCTTGAAAAGTCTGGAAAACCGCAACACCTGTGTATGGAGAGAAAGGTGAGGATGAAAGTGGCTTTCCAGTATCTCCAACCAGGATACTGCAATCTGGGATCCCAATTTTTCGACAGTGTTTGTAACGCGTGTGGAAATACAAACAGTAGTGAAAGTTGCTATCTTCACTACTGGAGAGAAAGACAAATGGCTAAATATACTTTTCATGATTACTGAAGTTAAGTATGAGTATAGAATAAACATTAAAACCTGCCACAACAGTTACCACCGGGGCTGTGGTGTAATGGTTAGGCTCTTCACTTGTCATGCGGAAGACCCCGGTTCCATCCCTGATCGTGGACGATCTGTTTTTTTCTGCTGGAGTTTTTTCCCTCTCAGCCCGGGTTGGCACCTGACAGGCAGGGTCGAAGTAGCACGTCTCTTAAATGACCTTACAGTGTTGCAGGGGACATAAAATTGGTAACCAAACCAACAGTGACCTCTTCACAGTGGCCTTTTAGTACAGACTATTACTCTGCAGCACCATCAGACTTTTTCCCTACCTGTGTTGGACAGTAACAGTAAGATCTATCTAAAACTACAAACAGCATCATTTTCTTGGCTCTATTATTTTTTCTATGGGTACCTGGCTATGGACAGCAAAAAATATCGCCAGTATGTTAAATTTCAGGGCATGTAAAAAATGCCTGTTGTTAATGAGCATATTTTCTCAATGTTATTGAGTCTGCTTGTGGTAGTAATACATGGATCTATTTATATTATAGTGAATTGTATCCCAATAGTTCTGCTATGAGTATGGTTTACTATGATTGTAAGATTGTATTACTATTATTCTGTGTTTGGGCGCTGCACTGTGGCGACCGGCAATGGTGTGTGTATATGCATAGTTTGTATGAATGCTGTTACCTATCCATATTTATCATTACATGTATGTAGTATCACTTGTATGAATATGAATGTGTTTGTACACCATTGCAAAATTAATTTCCCCACAAGGATAAATAAAGATGACTTTTCTTTCTTTTCTTCTTTCTTCTTCTTAATACATATCCAACCAAGGTGGATGGTTATATCAGAGGGCCTACCCCGTAACTGACTGAGAAGTTGGTAAAAGTGTACTGTGGCTACAACGTGCTTGTATCAAGAAAGACAGAGGGGATACATAATAGACATTTCTGAAACCATGAACTGTGGTGAAACCAGCGGGTACAAAGCAAATTTTCTCCTCTGGTGGGTCAATACTGTGTCTATCTATTGGTTTGGTTTTGTTACCAGTTTTACGTCCCCTGCAACACTGTAAGGTCATTTAAGAGACGGGCTACTTCGACCCTGCCTGTCAGGGCCAACCAGGACCGAGAGGAAAAAAATCCCAGATTGTCCGCAATCGGGGATCGAACCAGGGTCTTCCGTATGCAAGGCGAAGAGCCTTACCATTACACAACACCGTCAATACATCTATCTATCTATCTGCCTTTCTATCTATGTGTTGTACAAGGCGTTACATCCAAGCTAAATCAAACCAAACCCACCTCCTCTTACCTGCCCATGCCGGAACTCGGGGAAGATCGAGGTGACATCCACATTGGCCAGTTCTGGGGGCATCATGTCGGCCAGCGGAGTGTTGAGTTTCTTGCTGGGGCTTAGGGACGACGGGGACACAAGCTCTTCTTCAGGGTTGTAAAGGGAAAAGATGGAAGAGACATCAGATGAATCAGTTATATTCAATACTAAGTTTTGTTTGTAGTGTAGTAGAATTACAGCACTATTAACACAATAAGGTCATTTCAATGCCAAGAGCGACATTCAGGGATGGGCATAGCTGGACACAAAAAATAATAATTCTGAGCCCATGATAGAAATTTATACCCTGAATAATGAATATGGTCCCTTATATGACTATATATACAGGGTGGGTTTTTTTTATATTGATTGATTCTAAACTTTAATAACTAAAAGACGGTACATGATAGAAACATTCTGTTTTCTATCGATTAATCCTCATCCATTTAAGTTTTTACTGGTACCAAAATCAACCGAATCCAAGAACCCACTGCGCGACAGCGCCAGTTTACGCGAACAGACGCCGATTTTTAGTGCCCAGAAATTACGCTAATCTTGCATTTATTAGTGCATCTTGTGCGTTTACAAGGCAGATCGCTTCCCTTTTCTCTATCTTTTGGATGCTGTAGTCGAGTTCTGACTCATTTAAGTCAAAGAACAAAAGCAGTGAATCTGATTATATTTTAACACAATTTTGGTGAAAGAGATTTCAACAAAAATTATCATCACTCTTCTGAAGCTAGAAAGAGTTTCATTCTTGGAAATATTCTTGACATCTTATTCTACCAGAGAAAAGCATTGTAAGAGAAAAGACTTCCGAGTACCAGGGTTTGTTCAAAGGAAGGCGAAGAACCATCTGTATTCACACAAATGATAGGAACATTTCTGTGACCAAACTTCAAAAGCAATAGATATGAACATTTGCAAAGTGTGATGCCCTCCATGCCTTTAGAATTATAGCATTTCAGAATATATAGCGTTTGCAAGAAAGAGTTTTGAGTTATTTATTTATAGAGGCGCCAGCTTCTTTGGCTGTCTTAGCCAATTGCAAGTAAGAAAGACATGATGGGGGAGGGTGAAAATAATATTTCATTGGGAATGAGTGGGCAAGCGATGAGATGATGGCAGTGGGATAAAGGCAATGTGTTGTGAGCAAAGCACAGCTAGATCGGCAAAAAGGTCTTGTGTATAACCTAGGGGGACTTTATAGAGAGGACTTGTGCTTTAAATGCCTCTTCCCCCTCCCCCACCCACTAAACGAAAGCAGAAACTATCTAATATTATGTTGGATTGTAGAAGCACGGGGGGAGGTGGGAGAAGACGAGAACAATCTTACCCTTTGCCCCACCTTCTGGAGATCCTACAGTATCAATGAAATATTTCTATATCACTTCTAGCCAAGACACTGCACAACTCATTTGACAGTAGTCGCGTGCCTACAATAGAACCTTGTGAAATGTAAGTATGACCTCTACCAAAAGGCCCCAGATGATTATTTCCTATGAACTTATTAGTAGAAGACATTCTTTTCCCAGCCATATGATGTGTCCATGATTATGAAAAAAGAAATCCCCAAAACAACCATATACTTTTTTGTTAAGATAAGAAGATAAGATAGATGGTATTAGGCTTAAATGTCCACATACAGGAAAACGCATCTGGCATTTCAGGTAAAAATTACACCATTGCTAAACGAATCATCAGCATATTGACATTGAAGACTTGTGGTATGAATGATGGAAAGATTAAGATATGTTTGTTTATTTTGTTAGATTTTTACAGCAAAATTAACACTATAAGATCATTTCAGCACCCGGAACCAGATTAATAATATAGAAGATAAAGTAAAAAGAAGTAGAAGAAGTAGACAGCCCCAGAGCCCCTGCAAACCTCCTGTATGGAAGCATAGTTCTTTCAGAATCTAAAAATAAATACCCTACCATAACATAATTTACCCAACTGAGACGTATTAATCTTGACTCAAAAGAGTATGACTGTTAACAAGGTCTACACTCTACAGCCCTCACACTGTTAAGTGAAGTTAAACATACAGTTGAACCTGCTTAAGCGACCACCTGTTCAAGACGACCACTTTCCATTGACTCTGATATTACATTTCCTCTATATAGTATCCCTCTCCAAGATGACCACCTGCCTGAAACGACCGCTTTTTTTTAATAATGGGTGGTTGTCTTAAACAGGTTTGACTGTATTTGCAATGCAAAATTGGAAATGGATGTAAAACTAAAAATAACAGAAGAAGAGAGCAGTAAGAACCAACTGCAAAAATGACAGAATCATAAAATTTCACTAGTTAAAACCAATTGAACCAAAAAAAATGAGACTATAAACAGTCCCCTACATAAAAGAGGACCCCCAGCAGTTTACTGTGGTTTCTTCAGTCTACAAAGTCTAAGAGCTAAGAGGGAGAAGATGACCTTGTTGATGCATGCCGTTTGCAGTTTTACTTTTCAGAAAGATGTGCATTTGTTTGTACAGTTATCTTATCATTCCCTCTTGTATCATTTCAAACTGTGCAAAATATGATAAGGGAAAAGACATTTCACCATTGAGATAAAATTGCCCCACTCAGTATGAAGACATTATTTAACCATAATATGCGCACTGCTAACTTAATGGATTTATGGGCAAAAAAATTATTTCCTGATGAACTATGGCACATGTACATAGGTACTGCAATGGATGAAATCAAAGTGTTTGTAAATTTTTGGGCACATAAAGTCAATGGTATCACATCAAAGCTGGTGTACTTTTCTTGCTAACCCTAACCCTAACCCTAACCCTAACCCTAATGATCCGTTTATCAGTATTTCAAGTTGAGATATGTACTGTCCTGAGAAAGTTGAGCTCTGCTGGCGGAAGACAAAATGAGGAAATGACCATTTAACACCTGATAGTTTTCAAGATTGCAATTTTCGCTCTACAAATCATGTCCTTAATAATTCACCGTGAAATATTTTACATAGATACAAAAGGTATTGGGGCCACAAAAAATTTTGATGGTACAATTTTTCTGACACTTAGAAAGATGCAGTAAACCTTGTTGCCCTTGTTTTGACACGCATCATTTTACAGAGTTGCAACACACACACACATGTGTATAAATATATATATATTATATGAATGGAATAAACACAAAAACAAATGCATCCATTTTTTATTTTTTATGTGTGGAGACTACAGGCACGTAGTTACTGAAGATGTTGTCTTAATTCATGTGAAAATCCCTTTTGAGGGAGTTTTTAAAGAGAGATACATAGCTTTTTCTGCACTTAGAAGTGTACAACGATTCCCATCTTTAACGAGTGTTGGCATTATTTACAAGAGTCTGAAATGGTGTGCATTAGTTTTTGCCTCTAACCCCTTCACATATAGATTACATTTCTTTATGCAATTCGCTTATCTTTGAATACCCGACTACATCTAGTAATGTGTAAAGAGAATAAGTGAGTACCTCGCCGATAGAACAAGTTACACTATAATATGAGTCTTATGTATCTAAAGAATGCTTTCTTCAGGAATGCAACTGAGCATAGAAACACAAGCCTCATCACCATAATATGAGAGTGGTGCCACGCAAGAGTGGGTAATGGCAACACGGCTAAAGAGTTCTCACCACTGGGTATTTTGGCATCAGAAACAACAGAGTCTCCGGCTGAAAGTCAAAATTTGTCACGTACACATTACAATCACACGCTAGGATAACCAAGATCCATAGCAGAATTTTAAAAATATGATCAACAAGGATTCAAGTGTCATACAAAGTTCAGCAATGATATTTTACTTTACAAACGACTTTCATTTAAAAAAAACCAAATCCCACATACTTTTTGTTTTTTGCAGAAAAATTGTTGAGATTCTTTAAATCTGCTGTAGTATACTCGTTTCTAGGAAAACACAAAGAGCTTGTAAATTCATAGCCCCCTTCCTGATTCCACAACTTCACAACAGCGTAAAATGACTCGAGGGCAGAGTATTACTGCAGGGAAGAGCGCATGCCACATTGGACTTCACTAACCTGGGCCAGCAGAACCGTCTGCCGTGAGGACGCTGATGCTGTTGCTGGGCAGCCAAGATGGCGGAGGCATCAATTTCCGGTCATCTTCCTCTGCCGTGTTGTCATCACTGTCCTGAGAATCTGGGACCATAAATAGAAAATAATGTCATTCATAATTCCGTTCCTGGCTTTAGTTTACCAATACTACATATCTCTAACTAAGCATGAACACTTCTGTGACCATCTATTGTATCGAGGCCAATAGGAACAAAGCAAATTTCCTCCCCTAGTGGATCAATAAAGTACACATATCTTATCTGATCTTATCTAAAGCAAATACTACAGATAATGTCCCCTTTAGTTTATGTATCTTCATTATCAAGTGACACTCCTACTGAATAACTCCCAGTGAAAACTCAGGAGTCACAACTGGTAGATAGCAAATAAATTCAATGACCAATGATTTCTTTCGAGAAAGTTTTCATATTGAAATAAAGTATCCATGTAACTTTCATGATCGAGAAAAGTTTCAGTAATCATAAACAAGTGATCCATAAATGTTCACATTCCAACACCCCTTCACAAACATCATAACACACTGGTGGCAAGTATGGTCAAGAAAGAAATCACAGAGTCCATCTAAGGTATCAATATCTGATGTGGACTTGAAATCAATTCATATTGACCATTTTTTTTTAAAAATCGGTTCGTAAGCCCAGTTTTACCATTACTGTTAAATCTGGTGCTATTAACACCAATGTTATCATGGAAAGACAAAGTGTGAAAAGATGCAGTCATATGTAGTGATGTAGTTGGTTTGTTTGATGTTTTACTGCACTATTGACGCTGGAAGGTCATTTAAAAGCGAGGAAGTAGATTAAAGGACAACAGTAGCACATTATCATTAATTGCTTTGCATAATGGCAAATACTATAAAGACTGTGAAGTGTTCGCCTCTTTGCAAAAGAAACAGCTATATATAATTAAGTAGAAGAACGAGGAGACAACACCAAAGTGTGCACCAACCACCCCCCTTAGATATGGGTATCGTAATATGAAAGATATCCTAATTAAAGGCAACAAAGCAGACTATGCTGCCACTGACACTGCCTAGAGGCTACATGACCTAATCTCTGTTTTGTACGTGATGTCAAAATATGAGTTTTATCATGCTGAGTTAACACATAGAAAACATTGCCTGTGTGAGATAATAGTGTGTACAAACCTCCATCTGTTCTCTCCCTCTCATCTTCTTCATCTGCAGTCTCAGTTATATCAGAGAAGTCTACTGCAGTTGGAGATTTTCTGTCATAATCTGTTCATTAATGAAAAAACGTAATAAATTTAAGAATAAGATTTGTAAAGACAGAATAAGACTACTTAACCTTTATTGATGCCTTCAGGGAAACTTATTTGACAATATAGTCTTTCATTTATGATAAATGTAATACACAGAAAGATCATCAGAAGAACACCATTCTGATTCATATATTATCCTTCGTCTCCACAAACACCACTGCTGGTCACCACAGTGCAGTGCCGAAAGCAGCTTAAGAACTAAAAAAGAAGATTCACTAATAAGACCAAAGTGTCATTGAATTAAAGGGTGAGGTGGGTGTGCAGCGTAATGACTACACATGGAAAATGCTACCTTTCTTTAAAATCAATATATACAAATGAACAAAAAAAATACTATATATATATATATATATATATATGGTTCCCACTGGTGAAGGGAAAGTTCATTTTTGGGCTTTTCCTGGTTGAGTGGGAACCCAACAGACATGAAAACTTGCTTCACAGTACAAAGAAAATAGACTAGATGGTACTAAAGAAAACAAAACAAAAAAATACAGTAAAAATAATTTCCCTTTTCTCTACACCAGTCACCAATGAGATTACATTCTTCCCTTGTTAACATTTTGATTACAAACAAATCAGTTGAGACGTAAATCAACCAACATAGCTCTACACAGATTGTCAGGAAGTTTAAAAACAACAATATAATTTCAAGTCAATCGTCTCAGACTACTCAGAGCATTGAAGCAATTATCATTTTTTTTTTTTTTAAAACAACCCAAAAAATGAAACTCTGTCAAACAAGATTCAAGGAGAGACTCTGAGTCTGAGACACTAAAAAATCATATACACACTCAGGACATGACTCAGTTCTTACAAGAGCACACGAGTAGAGAAACAAGATTCTATTTACATAGAGTAATTCTTACCATCAAATATCTCCCCAGGAGCAGAGCTAACATCAACGCCAACGCCCTCTGCTATCTCACGAACAAATGAACCAATGCCAAACTGGTTCAATGAACTTAGATGACGTTTGGACTCCTTTCATGATGAAAATGAAATAACATTAATGTCAGGTATATATATAGAATCTATATATATGTGAGAATCACAGTGCAAAATGGATTCAAAATAGAAAGAATGCCTTGCAATCTGCCCAAATCAGTTACCCCAAAAAACACCACTATATATAGAGTCTAACTAATTAATATAAATTAAAACAACAATCAACTTTCATACATCCTTACTATACTAAAGGAGTGAAGTCACTATCTTCTATACTATAATCTAGATCTAGATCTAGTATAGACATCACTAGAGATCTAGATCTAGATCTAGATTAGAATCTATAGACTATAGATCTAGTCTATACACTAATACTACTAGATCTAGATCTATGTATACACACTAACTTTCCATCGCACATTCTAGATTCGGTGATCTTGTAGTTTCGTTCGTTAAAGTAAAAGTTTGGGTATCGATGTCGCGCGGGTATCGAAGTAGATTGAGCTAAGCGTGAGACCAGGAGGAAACACTCATCCTAGCATTTTTATTACAATTCATAACGATTTCAGTCTAAGCCTTGTTAAGTTGTTATACAAATACAAGGCTTAGTCTCTCTGAATTGTAACATAAGAATGTGGTGTTTCCATCCAGTCTCATGCTTTGCTCACTCTTCTTCGATACCAGGATGATATCGATACTCGGACCTGACTTTAACGAACGAAACTACAAGATCACCCTGATATAGTGATGGCATTTTGATTTTTTTGGCACTCAGTTATTAACTGTAACTGTAACACAGAACAGTCCTACTCCACCTTCCCCTACATACCTCATCAAGAAAATCCTCATCCAGATCTCCTTTCTCATCGATATTCCCAAATAAGAATCCAGTTAAAGAAGAAATTGCCGAATCTGATGCTTGTTTTTCGTTGTCTTCATGTTCTCGTCCATTACTTTCATTTTCCTGACTTTCACTTTCCTCATCTTTACTTGATGATTCTTGGGCCCCATCATGGTCCATTTCTCCTTCCCCGTCACTATCCATGACTCTCTCTGTACTCAAAGACAAGTCAATACACAATACAGATTCTAAACCTAATATAGATTTACATCTAAATCAAGGGGCGCCCATGAAGTCATTTCATGAATGGAAAGAGATTCATGTCCCTATCACTGGAAAGCAAGACGCCATATTTGTTTGGATTTGAGTAAAATTGTAGAGGGAAAAATATGGATCGGAAGACAGTTTAAAAACGCGAATCTACAACATGCAAAATACTGTTCGTAGAAACAAAAATTAAAAGGCGAGGGTGGAATATTTATGGATAGTGTTATCCACCGAATATACATATTGCAGCCGCGTCTTTCGACACACTTATGTATCTTTCAACCAAAGATTACGATTGTATTTATGCGCGTCGTCAGCCAATCCCTTGGCTTCGTGATTGCACCACAGATATCGACAGGCTTATTAAAATTTTTAGGCTATCAGTCACAATCACAGCGCCAACAAAACAACCAATCTTCACGTTAGGCGAACTAATCATAGCCTATGTGTATGAGTTCTATCAAATATGATATCTTGACCTACTAGAAATTAGCAATATAATGTAAAATATAAAAAAGATATATAAAAAATGAAAATCACTGAGTAAACATTGATCGCACCAAGTCAAATTAATGTAATTTTGTTCATTAAAAAATTGGCCTAAGTTATAAGAACAGAGGCGCTGCTGGAATTTTATTGCTGTCATGAGAGCACAATTTCAGCTGGTGTTAAAAGACGGTAGATCAAGATCAAAAGTAGGCCTTCTTTGCTGTAGCCGTGCTATAGTGTGCTTAATCCCGGCAATGGTGTGTGTATATATGGATAATTTGTATGAATGGCGTTACCAATGTCCATATTTGTTATTACATGTATGTATTATCGCTTGTATGAAAATGAATGTATTTGTACACCATTGTAAAAATGAATTTCCCTACGGGGATTAATAAAGATGACTTTTAAAGATGACTTTTTTATATGTAGATAAGGAGATGAGTGGCTCTCTAACGGAGATGGTATTGTGAGGAATCCAATCGGATTCAAACAGGGTGGTGATATTAAAGGTAGGCCCAATAGAAACATGTAGAGAAAAAAAATCACGCGCCACAACCTCAACAAACCGTATATAAAATTCTAATGAAGAATATGTCTTCATCGGGCCCATGAAAATGTATCTTCATCGGTATTTCCTTTTGTATTCTTTGTCTCCATGCAGTGCGTCATCTTACTGTTTTCTACGTTGCTGTCTTATTTACATTTTCATGGACCCGATGAAGACAGGCGTCCTGTTGAAAATTTGCCCACTCCCACATATTTTCTTCATTAAAATTTTACGGTTTGTTGAGGTTGTGACGCGTGATTTTATTTCTCTACATATAGTGTGCTTATAGGCCTATATTGAATTGGTCAACTTGGCTTCCTTATCCCTCTGTAGGCCATAGCCTATAATCGGCTGGATTGGGCCTAGGGGCTTACTAATTTATACTATGCACTTTGTTTCTTTGAAGTATCGTTTCTCACCTTCTTCCCCCTTCTCTCCCCTCGCCCCCTACCTCCCGGTGCCCCCCCCCCCCCAAACCTCAATTTTGCTAATGATAATTTCGTAGTTTTGCCTGCACAAACTAACTAAAAATTCACGAGTGTTTTTTGTTTTATTTTTGTTGTTTTGTTTTTCCTAATGTTAAAGAATATTAAGGGCTCTACCTTTTGGTATAACAATTTGGGTTATAAAATTTATGGAAATTAAATTCGTAATAGAGCTGTCCCATACTCGATACAAATAGTAAAATCAGCGGGATTTCCCGGAGAGAATGGGGCAGATCTGTGTCTAAAGACCCTGCAATAAAAATAACCCTAGGTATTTCTATCATAAATACCGAGTAAGGGATTTGACTGTTAGACCATTATATAAATGTTTTATTACCAAAAGGATGCGGTATGGTGAGGACAATGCCTAGGCCATTATGGAAGCAGCGATGTGTGTCAGTGTGTATGTGTATTTGACAGTGTGTAAAAGTGTCTGCCGGTGTTTGTGTCCGTGTCTGTCTGTCCGTGTCTTTTAGTGCATTTGTGTCAGTGTTTGTGCGACATTGTATAATAATCTTCGCCTTTTGTCAGTATGTTTGTGTGTGTGTGTGTGTGTGTGTGTGTGTGTGTGTGTGTGTGTGTGTGTGTGTGTGTGTGTTTGTGTGTGTGCGTG
>JAUKPP010251632.1:428-22819 GCA_032273245.1 Phyllaplysia taylori
CCCCCCCCCCCCCCCCCCCCCCCCCCCCCCCCCCAAAGAAGAGAATAAGGATTAGCAGGTCACACATATAGATTCTAGATCTAGATTAGATCTACACCGAGACATATGTCTAGATTATGTAGAGACTGTGGTATATGATACTCCATTTGATCTTGTTCGAAATCACTGCTGAGATAGTGAGAATGTGTACTTACTTTGGTCCATCGAAACACAAGACAATGCATCTTAAGTCTTAAGATTTCAGATCTTCTAGATTCTAGTAGAGTAGATCTAAGAGTTAGTAAGAGTAAGAAGATTAAGAAGAGAGAGAGACGAGGAGACGACATGAATATTCACCGAAAAGTGAAACCACCTGCACAAACCATGTAAACAAATGGGATGAATTTGATATCCCTTTCCGCAAAGAACTAAAGGTATGCCCTTCCTTGAGCGTAGTTTAGTGTTTACTCACTGAGCTTGTTTGGTAAAAAATAAAACTTGTAAATGCTGCTCCTGTTCCATGCTTGAAGCACTTTCAGCCATGTTTATAATAACTAAAGGCACACTACTCAGAAATTGTTTAAGGTGGATGATAGTTTCTGAGTTATCTCCCCAAAATAACTGGTCAGTTGAGCTCGTTGTCGTTGTGATTAATGTCTGACTGGCAATAGGTAACACTGTAGGTAATTTCTCTATTCCTTTTAGCAAAAGGCCTATGTAGATTAAGAATTTTTATGATAGAAAGAGAGTGAAGAAATTACTCACTCAACTATCAGCTAGTCTAAACGCAAGACCGGGAAAAGAAAAAGAATATTCCTTACTTTGCTGGCAGAGCAAGATTTAGATAGCCTATCCTTCTTTGAACATTGACTTTGATGAAGGGCAAAAAATATTACCAAGCACAAGTTGCCCCACTCCTCCCTGAACTACCCCGAACAAAAAGATCCACACTACTCAATTTTCAGAAGCAAAGCGATGTGATTAGCCTTTGGAAAATCTTCTCTTGTGAGCGGCTATTTTTGGTGTTTATCCTTCCTGGTGGAGGATTTTGGTCCTCTTGAAAAAAAAAAATCTATAAGCAGATTAAAATCGGATGACATTCTATTTATATGTATTGTTAGGTAAGAAGAAAAATAAGGGTAGGGGGCCATATAAAAAAGGGAATGGGACATAAAATAATTGAGAGAGAATGGCTTGATTGATCTAAAATGACCGCAAACAAGCTTAAAAACAAAACCTGTAGCATAATGTATGTTGTCACCGCAAAAGCAATTATTGGCCAATGAATTTAGCCATAAGGAAAATCTGCAGACTGTATACGGTGTAATATGACACTGTGCCCCAAGATGGACGTTCTAAGCTTCCGTATCGCCCCTGCCACTGGAGAAGCTGACAGGAACTAAGTTAGATGCGTAACTCAGATGGATTTGTTTTGATTTTAAGTGGTTCGTATAAATTTTGTCGTTTTTGTCATGTGTGACAGTTACCTTGTTATTGAACTAGATCTAGATCTAAACGTTCACAAGAACGCTAGTGAATGAAATATTACCAGATGAATTCATTGTGATGAAGGACCTGGAACCGATCGGATCATTCATTATTGCAAAGGAAAGTTCAAGAACTCACCTAAAACCCTTTTTTACTTTAATTTCTAATTTATCTTATCTTATTTGTCACCGACGTTTACAGTACGGTAAATTTAGATCTAGATCTAGACTGTTCTAGTTGGGGACATGGCCTCAATATCTACCCCCGAGAATTCAGACAAACAACAGTGTCAACATCAACAGGAGACAGGTGCTCATTTTGATCATTCTCACTTACTTGATGAACTTGGGACTGGATAACTTGAAAAATGAAAGAGAGGGGGAGGAGTAGACCTACTGCCTACTGATGCACCCAAAGCCATAATCAATAATAGTCCACTATGACTATGTTAACAATGATTAGGGCTCTGATTCAGTCTGAAATAGTTGGATTCCTTATTCTGAGCAAGCCCTCTCTCCTCCCCTGACCCTGGCCCTGATTACCGTGATAACAACGACAATCAGCAGAGGAGCCAGAGAATAATTCACATTGTTAATGAAAATGTAATGTTTGGTGTAGAGGCCTTACCAAAGTATTTTGTTGCTCTGGTTTTAATGCTCTTCATACATGTTTAAACACTAGATTTTCATTAGGAGTGCAAGAACAAAGATATTGCAAAAGTAGTCCTGAACACTGACTGTAGTCTGAGGTCCATACATGTACATTTACTATTGGGGTCATCATAGAGCTCCTGGACACATTTAAAATCACCAATCAGCCCAAACCGAAGACCCTTGGCCCTTATAATGAGTGACGGAAGCTATTTGTGTAGCAAATTTGGTGAAGTATTTCACTTAGAAGTTCTGTAACAATGCAATGATGAAAATGAAGCAACACTGGCAGTTAAATAATCAATCATGTGGTCTGAGCGGTTCTACCCTGCATTGCCCTCCTGTAGTATGAGTATGAAGGGTCTTCTAAGACTCTCCACTTCATGGGTAGAGAGCGAGAGGCCATGGCTCTGTAGGTTGTGAAGACTTCTCAGAGGGTGAAAATATATTTCCCTGATCGGCAACAAGAAATGAGTGTGTAAGGAATGCCACCAGAACTCCTTACTGTTGTTAGAGAAAGATCAACAGGTGTTATAAAGGATTAATAGGATTCCTCAATGTTTCATGGGGGCTCTATGCTTACAGGTACTATTTTAGAATGATAGTAAAGTGAAACCTCGTCATTCCCCTTTATGATGGAAAGTGATGTCACATGGTCCAGCGCCTATCTTCAATGTGATTTGATGACCGTGATCACTTCATACTTCCTTTGACATCAATCATGGTGCCTATCAATACAAGGTGGCAATGGTGTACGGATCCACCCTGCTCTAATCCAGGCTAAAACGAACAGACTTCAATGAAAAGGACAATCATGTCTGACCCGAGTCTGGAACTGAAACTTATTTGATTCTGATCCAGGCTGTAACTAGAGCTAGAATCTCTTGAGTTAGTATTATTAGTATTTAGAACTGCCATGGTCTAATAATGTAGAGGTGACTCTGGAGAGAACTTCTGACTATTCCCCAACATCTCCATCTCCCCTCAACTTTTTTAAAATCTCAAACTAGTGCAAATCCCTGTTCGTTGCACAGGATAATATCAATTTTGTCTCTATTATTATGTTACCCCTGTATCCTGTCTATATTTCCAGTATACTTTTCTAAGGTACTCGACTAAGCCCGCTGCCACTGTTGGAACGCATGCTTGGCACTCCTCCCAATCTCCCAAAACTTCTGACCCAGGAGCGCAATTTTTCCAATTTTTTAGATACGCACATATAAACACTTGATTTGAAAGCCACGTTCATTGTGAAACTATGGAGAAGTTAAAAACAGAGTTGAGAACGAAAACTTAAATATTTACGAACTTTTTCAAAATGTAGCCCCTAATAGCATGTAATGGTAGGCTTGTTTTATTGTTTACGCCCAGCAAAGCACACAGTTGAGACTGAAATGAGGTTTTATAGCCGTGCATGATCGAAATCGGTTCAGTTATTAAGTCCGGAGCCTGAACAGCAAAGAACCCATTTTTTTTTTTATTAATGATAAATTTATGTTACACAAAAATAAATAATTTTGTTTGCATTCTTCTCACTTTTGAAATTTGACATACCTTATTCATTGTAATTTTAGGTGCACCTGTGTGTCCTCAAGATGTCAGAGGAGGCGGAGGATGTCATTAGAGTGCTCTATGACTACTCTTACACGGATGATACTGGACAAGTGTCAATCACAGCAGGCGACATATATAGACTTGTTGAGCGTACAAACAATGAGTGGTGGCAAGTGTATGATCCCTTAAATGGAAACGGGGATTGTTTCTTTGTGCCAGCTCAGTATGTGGAAGTGGTTGCTGAGAAGAGCCCACTTAAAACTCTCTCTGATCTAGACAAAGTCTTGACATTTGGAGAATCATCAAGAGACTCTCCAGTTCCTGATTATGATCCTGAGCAAAACCAGACGCCAGTAGGCAGGGATCATGAGACAGAGTATGTGAATTCTGCATATCCCAATAGAGAAGGAGAAGCAGATGGTGAATATGTGAACCTCGATCAGTACAGAGAATCTGCTGGACTTGAACCAATAGTAAGTTCCATGTTCAAATCATTACCCATCTTTCCATCAGTCTGTCTAAGAATACTAAGAGGTCTGTGCTGCTCAAAATGTGAGTGTATGATTCTTTTCAATTTTTTAATCCCAAATATTTATTGTATCTGTCTGCTAGATGTAAAGTGATTATATAAATGCTTGTTGATCAGATTCAATTCATAGTGCAGTGGTGCCTGTCCACAAATGTTGAAAACTAAAAAATAGATTGTTGTTTATTTTTCCTATGATATTGAGAAGTTAAAAAAAAAAAATACTGCTACTGCTGCTTTAAATGATGAAACACTGTGCGTGCTGACCAATGGCCTATATAAGATAAGCAATTTTCACTAAAAATCAAGTAAAAATATATAGGGGCATTCAAAACTGAATAATGAACGAATAAAGATAATTGAACTTCTCAGTAGACTTGTTCTTTCAATTCTTTTCTCTTCTTTGTAAATCCCTTCAGAATGTCACTGATCCTGCTGAAGACGCTCCTGGGTCACCAAAAAGTGCGTCTCTCCCGTCACCAACACCCCAAGAATTAATTCAAGGAACGATTCCTCCTCCTCTGCCTGAGGAAGGAACATTTGTAAGAGTCTTGGTAGAAGGTTTACCGTGGGATATTTACAAAGAACATTCTTTACAGCGTCTCTATTATGTGAATCGAGAAACTGGGGAACGAATGTGGAAACCACCGCGAAAAGACAAACCCTCAGGAGGAGATCAGGTAATTTTTATGTTTTTATCATACTTTGGAATTCAGATTGGTTTGGAATTATGTGTTTTTACTATTTATAAAAGTCTATACTTTCTTTTTGGAGTGAAGAGAGGCACCCGACCATTAACATTTATGAAAGTACATTTAGACAATTTACATTAGAAATGAGTTTAAAATAAATGTCTTTTTTTCATCTTCGACTGCATAAGAGTCATTTTATATTTGCACAAGTGATTTATTTTTTTATTTAAAAAAAAAGAAAAACAAGTACCAATTGTTTCATTTTGAAATTAAATCTACACAATGCATGGTATACTTACAGGAGTGGATTTGAGGATTTTCATAAATGTAAACCTTAAATTTGGAGAATGGGCTTTGGCAAAGGCAGTGTGACTGTTATTAGGTGATGAATCAAATTTAGAAATGTACATTAAAACCAGAATACAGATTTGATATATATCTCTGAATAATACATGTAACCATTCCCCATTGATTTGAATGTGGAAGGATGGAAGTTGTTGCAATACAGAATAGTCAGCAAGATGCCCTTGGTATTCATAAACATCTGAAGATTACTGTTGAATTTTTCTTACTCTGAAACATGATTCAGATTCTTATCGAATTCATTGTGGAACACCTTTTTGTGTCCAGCTGAAACCTGCAGTGCCAAGCATTCCCCCGTCATTGCCGGACAAAAAGGAGTCTGGATGGGCCATCCCATCTGCGTATGAACAAGTTCATGATAATGGCAATTTATACTTCATACACAAATCTACACAGGAAAAGGTAAGAGACCTTTCATTTGTCATCTTGATGAACATGGGAGTTTGCCGTTTTTCTCAATCTATCCCTTTTTGTTTTGAAACATAGTCTTCTCTCTTATTCAGAAGCTAGTGTGATAGATGATAATAATATTTTAGTGAGTGTAGCCAATGTGTACTGTTTCTAATTTCTTATTCTCCTTGTGTGAAGAAACCCTTTATACTTTGAATTCAACTGGAAGGAAAATATTGCAACAGCCTCCAATATCATTAGGGTTTTTTGCAATTGCTTCATAATGTAAATGTATTTTTTAGAAAATAGCAATCGGTTGCTATTTACTTAAAGTGCATATTTTTATGAATACTTCTGGTTAATCTTGGGGTTTCAGCCATAATACACCATATATCTATTGTGTGTACACACTTATATATATAATTTTTTTTTACTTAACAAATGTAAGCATTTTTAAAAATTACTTATGATAAAATTATCAATTATTAAATTAATGAAGAGTAAAAGACAGACCATCTCATATCTTGTATCAATTTGGTCTCAATTTCTTGTGACATGTAGAAGAACCAGGGAAGTCAATTCTAGTTTTCTGTTTGTGAAATTACAAATGTTTCAGTGGCAGCAAAAGCACTGCTCTGCTTATGGAGCAATAGTTAAGCTGATATACTTGCTATGTTACTACATAAATGTTAGATGATGTCTTGATAATTTCAAACATTTTCAGAACATCCCTAAGCGAAAATATGGGATTCAAGTGAACCCTTGGTTTTTCTTTCAAAACAAGGTTTTTAGGTTTATAGTTTTGGTTGATGGCCAAATTGAGGATAATGATATTTCTTCTTTCTTTTTTTTTCTTTTATATTTTCTTTACATAAAAAACAACAATTTTGGGCTTTTTCATTCTCCGATGTATCATGCTATTTTGGGATCCTTGCTTGATGAATGCCTGTTTCTTTGTAAAATAATCTTATGGTTTATTGTCTTCACTTCGCTGACACTATTTGTTTTACTGACCTGCCACAGTGGCATGTGTAATAGCTGGTTTGAAGCAGATGTTGTTGTGACCGGTTTATTCATGGTAGATATTTTTCTTGATTCTTTTAACTTCTTCGTGGTGTTATTGATAATAGTAAGGATGTACCATTGTGATATGATTGTTGAATAATTCTTACAATCATATTTCATCTCATTCTCAAATAGTTTCAGTTAGCAAAATTACCTGAGAATGTTTCCCCCTAAAGTGGAGATGAAACCGGAAGATATTCTGTGTACTGCAGCTAAGGTTCTTTTTGAAGTTTTAAAACTCAGAACTCACACTTTCATAGATACATCTTTACTTAATATAGTTATGGATCAATTGCTTCATTAAAGAAAGAAAATAGTGTCCTCCAAGTATACTTGGCATATATAACTTCAAAGGAGAAAATGCTTGTTATAGTTTGTAACAGAGTGTTCATAGAGCTTTGGGATTTTTAATTTGGGATTTTTCATATATAGAGAAATACAGTGTATTTTTTTTACTTTTCAATATCCAAACAGTAGTGGGTAAAAATATTGTCTAATTGCATATTCGCTCAACGGTGTACAAAGGTTAAAAACTGAATCAAAATGAGTTTGATGGCTCTGCAAAAGTTTTTTCCTTTGTAATTGGAGCTATTTTTTATGTTTCATGTGATGAACATCAGAATGTTAAGATACACATGGCCGTAGTACTGCGTTCCGTGGGTTGAGTAACTGCCCTCTTAAACTTTTGAGCATCGTAAAAAGTTTCTCATCTTTCCACCATACTGTGTCAGCCACATGTATGAGGATGCAAGTCCTCGTGTACAATGACCCTGTATCTTACAAAAGAGCTAACCCACCTCACTGTGGAAATGCACCTTGTTGTGTGGTGTGATCTAACTGCGCTTACTACTGGAACTTTTCAGTGGAAGAGCCTGGTAGACCAGGTAGGCAGGCAGTATTTTCACAAAATGGGCTCCTCTGATACGAGGTGGGACCTTCCCGATTCTGCTTCAGCGGGGAGCTCTGAGAAAAGCTCAGAACCAGCTGCCCCAGACCTCACTACTATCCAGGTATTCCTACAAACACTCTTGCAGACAGGATGACCTTTTTGTTGCTCTTCCTGCTTCCATACAGTTCAGCATATTGAGTAACCTTCTTTCTTGTACTGAGTGTTCAACTTTGATTAATCTTTACAATAAACAACTCACTGTTGGCAAATTATAGGTCTTGATTCAAGCAGATTGAATTGTTTTACCTTCTATTGGAAATTATAGAGGAAATAGTTTTAAGCGAAAGCTCATGTTTAGATCAGGGCTATTTTAGTAGTACTTGAAAATTTATGATGTTATCTGGAGCTTTTAATGCTGACAATTGTCAGTTAAATTCTGAATTCTTTGTAAAATACTGTGTAACAATATTGAGTTGAAAAGCAAACTTATGCAAGTGAATTTTTCATCACCATTTAAAAAAAAAAAAAGAAAGAACAAGCAGTCACTACTTGAACTTTTAGGATGTATAGGAGCTTTGTAGAAGCCAGATTTCTCATTCTTGCAGTTAGATCTCCTAACTCATTTGAGTTTGCTTTCATATTCCTTCTTCTGATTCTGAGAATTCCATTGCCTTTGTCTATTATAGATTAAGCCTCGCTTGAGGGTGAGTTCTAATCAATGTACACCCAGGGATATGGACGATTCTTTTGTATCCCTCTCTTCTTTTTGTTCCTTGATGGTTCAAATTTTTAGTGCCGCACAGTCCTTGTACTGAATGTAGCCTTCCCAGTTGTGCCCCACCCATTTGGTTCACACATTATTGTTTTGCTTTGGGTATTCATTTTATTGTGTATTTTCAACGTCAAAAGAGCTTTGGTTGAGTAGTTGCCCTGTCCAGAAACTCACTCCTAGCTTTGCAGCTTAATGAATTGATGTGTGGATATTTTGAGTTCACATCCTCAATTCATTTGAGCACTTGTTGTATACTGGGTCAGTCAACAGTGAGCCGACTTGTCTGTAAAAACATGATCAATGCTTAGAGCACAGATTATGATGTTAAAATATATACATATTTATGCTAGACTTCTTCATGGTAAGTGTGCATATGCTAATTTTCAGCCTTCTTCACAAATACATATTTCTCATTATTTCATTGCTTCAGTAATGCAGAATAGTTAACAAGGTGTAACAAAATGCCCTTGGGACTGTTTACGTTTTTTCTACCCACAAATTACTTAACCACTACTCTAGAATTTCTTCTTACTCTGAACATCATGATTCTTATCGTTGGAAAATGGGACCCTAGACCCAACTGGCCTATCGGTGCATATGTAAAATGTGTTAAATCACCTGGCCCTTAACTCGAGGTAAAATGAGTACAGTGCATCTGTGACAAGCGTTGTTTTGGATTTCGGTTGAATGGTTTTTGCCGATATTCTGTAAACCATGCAGAGGACGAAGATTCAATCCCCATGTTGACTTCACATCTCCGTGTCTCTGCTGGGGTGTTATATCCCTTTCAGCCTGGGTTGGCCCTGACAGACAGGGTCGAGTAGCCCTCCTCTAAAATGACCTTACAGTGTTACAGGGGGCATAAAACGCAAACCAATAAACAAGTTCCTTTGACACTAAAAGGTCACGTCACAGTAACTCTGAGATACCCAGCAAATTAATAAACCTTCCTTTGAATGTAAAAAGGGTAATTCTTTCTAGCGTGAAATATTTTAAGATCCAGCCAAGCTTAAACATTTCTTTAAAAGTCATCCTTTTTTATCCCTCTTTTTCTGTCGCCACAATAATAAGTGAACAGTCTGTGATCACATCGTCAAAACTTCTTGAGAAGAATTGCCTGGCTTAACAGCTGGCCACAAGAGGCTTCAGATCAGGGGCACAAAAATTTGCCATGAATATAGATAGAGTTGTCATCTTTCAACCCTTTCAAGAAATATCAATGCATGGGTATGTGAAATTTCTAAGGCCTAAAACCACTAATTGTCTTTGGTTGCGCAAACATTAAAATCTTTTATGAAAATCCTTTAAAAGGTCAGTGTGAATTGTTTGGGTCACTTTTGATATGTTTTAGGTCTTCCGTTAGTGGGCATCATAGTTTTTCCCCCACCCCTTGACGAAGAAGCAAGATATTGTCGAGCCTATTTTATTTCTTGTGGGAGCAGTCGAAAAAGGGGTAGGAGTAGTAAGGAGTGGGTTATTTATAGAGGCGCCAGCCTCGGCTGTTTTAGCCTCTTCTTGTTTTGGTTTTTACTTAAGCACTCAATCAGGCTTAAGTTTCCTTTTTTAAATTTTTTTTTTAGGCTTAAGTTTCCCTGAGGGTTGCCATTTGCATGCTGCATCAGCAGCACTTCGCTGTCATGAAAATACACACCACACCAGGCAAATTTTTTTGTTAAAAAAGGGGGGAAGAGGAAATCCTACGTAGAGTACAAAAAGGAGTGCGACTACGTAATATATACTGCGTGCTGCACAAATTACGCAGACTAAAATTGTATTTTGAGAGTATATAGAGCAAAAAAATGGATGAGGAGTTAAGAATGCTTACAGTGGAGAAAGCACAAATTGTTGTTAGAAGAGCAGAGTAATCTATTCCTTTGTTGACATTTTCTAAGAGGTCATGTGTAATTTGGAGTGTTTTGGCATTTCAGTTAGCGAGGAAATTTCTAGTTACAAAGCGTACCCACCAAAACCATGTTTTCTAACAGTAAAACATATTTTTAATCTTCAGATTGCCTGAGGACTTTCATAATACTACTACCTATCTATTGCTTAACAAAAAGAAGCAAGGACAATTTTTATGTCATGTACTTTAAATTATTAAGAAGGGAACCTTATGTTAAAGAGGCGTTATCGTGTTGTCTAACACATACAACCAAGAGCAACTGAGTGCGCTTTGCCTGTTTCAAGACGAGGGGAAATTGGAGGGGGGAGGGGGGTGGTTAATGGGAAGAAATAAACTTATGGGAAATATAGAAAATGATGAGTGGTTAAAATGGAGGTACGCATCAACCCCTCTCCGCTCTGATTATCTCTTGCAATCAATTTCTAGTGAACCCGTTCTGATGGATCAATAGCCCACTGAAAGTTACTGCATAGAAGGGTATTTTTTCATGTTTCTTTCTTTACTTATAATGGTCCTAAAAAATGTAACTCTCAGCATATAATATAACTACAGTATATAACTTGCATGCATTATAGTTATAATACATAACAGCAGTTCTAGGTATTGACTGGTACAATAACATTTACTCTAGAGAAGTTGTTTGATGTTCGCCTTTGTCAGTGTATGTGTATGTAGGTGTTTACAGACAATTGAGTTTTTTTTCCTTTTTGCTGGTTAAGTTGTGTGTTTTGAAATCAAAGTTTGAATTTTGATTATTGCATGACTTTATGTTCAGGGTGATAAACCCATCATATTCC
This sequence comes from Phyllaplysia taylori, assembly GCA_032273245.1. NCBI lineage: Eukaryota > Metazoa > Mollusca > Gastropoda > Aplysiida > Aplysiidae > Phyllaplysia > Phyllaplysia taylori. The sequence goes on from JAUKPP010251632.1 coordinate 11,497, forward strand.
TACTTCCTACAGATTATCATGCTATTCTAAGAATAAACACTTCACACTAGTCCATTAGCCTATGCAGTTATGCATAATGATAATTTACATTTAATCTAGTTCTTACAATTTTCAAGAATATGTTTTAAAATTTTTGTCGCCCTTTATGAAAGGAGAATAAGCATACATTTATTATCGTCATTATTTTGCGGCTTTAATGGGCATACTAAATCATAAGGTTTGTCTTCTGTGAAAAATTCAAGAACAAAGCAGATTCAAAATGAAAATTATCAGAGAAAATTTAGTTTACACTTTAAGTCCCATTGATATGAGAAATTAATATGAAAGACATCGGCACAAAAAGTGGACTGGAGCTACCCTTTGAAATCTAAAGACTTCCCCAGCGTGAAGTAGAGGCTATGCAACCATAAGGTCTGAAACTATGTATTAATCCAGTCCAGCATATTTGAAGAATGTTTATCGTCACAGCTCATATTTTAGCTTTACTTACACTTTTACATCCTCATAGTTAGCCATAACATGCTCTTTTAAAGTGTTACATGTATGAACATTGTATTTTTGTACTTCATGTCATATAATGGCGAGAAATGTTGTCTTATCTTTTAAACATTGTTTATTGGAGGATAGTGTGTCCATATTGCGCATGTTTGATTTCAGTATTTTGTGAATTTGAATGATAATCCTCTTTGGGAGTTGTAGACCAGTCATGACTTGACTAGATTTGTTACTTAGGTGGTAATTGCTGCAAAACCTTTGTTGTGTGTCCCTATTTTACCTGTTAAAGTCTCTTTAAAGTAAGATCCACTGATCCTTCTTACCTGCTCCTCCTCCTCCTCTTCCCCGCCCCCCTTCCTTAAACGGTTTGCTTTTTCACAAGTGTACGGTTTCTTTCACCAATCCTTGGTCCATAAATTTGATCTGGTCGCATATGTAGAAAAAGAGTGAAAATTATCATTGCAAGCACTTTTTATTTTTATTGTTCTGAAGGCTCCCTTATAGCATATGGTAGTTTTGCATGTGCATTACCTCAATCATTTATTACAATACTTTCTTGAGGCACATATTTTTAAAAATTCATTCATATTTTGCAAGTGTTTTATTTCAGTCATTCACTATTATCTTACTTTGAAAAAGACAACCATGTGGAAAATCAGATGAATGTTGCAACCATACTATCATTACTTTTAAGTCTTCCATTTTCAAATTTGAAACTTCCCATACTGATGCAGCATTCCAACAGTGCATTGTGTAGACATACTGAAAAAAGCTAATGAAAAAGTAGAGATGAACAAATTGTATTTTAGGTGATTTAGAAAAACGATCATAATCAAGCCCTTGTGAGATGAGAACGTGCTAAGGTCATGAAAATAGTTGTGGCCATGTGGGAGGTAATGAGAAGTTGATTTTTGTTTTTCACTCCAGTTGTGGTCGGATAAATATTGAGCTGCATCAGTTGCGGAAAGATTCTCTCAGAATGGTTCTCATAAACCACAAAACCACAGTTTTCTTTCAGCATGTTGATTTTGTTTGTCTAGAAATGCTTCCACTGTATCCACACATGTTTCCGCTTCCTCAAACTGGCTAACAGGTGTTTGTTTTCTCCTTCGCTATTTGCTTGCCACTGCTCAGCAAAAGGATTCAAACTGGGAATCACAGGGACACCGGCTCAGCACGTTTGGAGCCCAATCAATGAGGGCTGTGAAGGCCATGTCCACATATGGTCAGCTGGAATCCTCAACAAGTAAAGCGTCAACCCTACCCGCCAATTTCGGGGTGGCCAGGCCTGCGCCCAATGCCAATGTAATTGTTCTTTATTAATCTTTGTTTTTCCCTATCACTTAATGTATATTATCATATGTATAGAATTTAGTCAATACAGAGGCTGTAGGAAATGTTATTCTGAACATCTATTATCCCACTAACACAACATAGAAGAAAACTAGGCTAACATAAAATTACAGATATGTAGACACATCAGACCAGATATGGCATTAATCTTTTGTCGTATTGCAGACATTGTCTATAAAGTTAAAATCTTGGACACTTGATTTTATGAGTGAAGATTTTATGCTTGGTGTATATAATATCTTTGGGGATTTTTTTTTTCACCAAATATATGAATCATTTTAAAGGGCATGAGCACCTCATCAACAATCTAGACCAGTTGACACAAAGCAGAATTTGCAAACTCAGCCCAGTACTTGTGTTTTTTAAGGGAGATGGAGACATTTTATCGATTGTATTTTTGAGTGTCTTCGTTATAGGGGTTGGGGAAGTAAAGTTTTGCACTGATGAATTTATAGTTACCCTTGATGCTTGCAATGGCTTTCTGCATCATTATGTTTGCCAGAACTTTTTCTGTATCTTATCTTGGAATAAGTAAGATAGACTTGACTGTTTCTCGCTGCAGAACAGTTTGTCTGGAGTGAATAAAAATCTTAAATCGAAGATGCTTACATCTTGCCATCTCTGTATTTTGGTGTGGCAAACAAATTGTGCATTAAGAATTTAATTTCAGTATGTCTTGTTTAAAACAATTATTCTGCCATGGATTGTACTATATCTAAGTATCTTGCATGGAAAAACCTGTGCAAGCAATGCTTCGAAAAAGCATCATTCACTCATGGTTTGGTCTATATCGAATTATCTCGCATGGAAAAAAACTATTCAAGCCAATTTTCAAACTCTTTGATTTATGAAATCTTTTAGAATCTTTTGTTGGTTTTTCTTTTTTGTTTGTTCAGGTTTTTTTCTTGTTTCTTTGTGATGCGCATTGCCTGAAGCTTGATGATTCAGCACCAATACATCATAATTTCTCCCTCCAAAAATGCTCTGCTCTATGTGTGTCTGTTCACCCTAGGGAAAACTGCATGTATGCTGGGGCTTAGGAGCACAATGATATCTATTATACAGGCAAAAAATGGAGGCTTGAACAACCGCAGGACTTTTGGACTTTATAGCTGGACCAGGTGTTATGTGGGTGTTTGGTGGTATATCAGGGATCAGCATCGTCAGGGTTTATCTGGCATTCAGGATGCAAAATTGCATTTTATTTGATGATCAATGGCTCAGGTTTCTCTACTTGATGTCAAAGTTCAAGAAGTCTTTTTATCACCAGTTTTACTCATTTCTGTGTTAAAATCCTTGTTGTGTCTCTTATGCAATCTTTTCTTGATTTTTTCAAAACTCACCAAACAGGAACCTGTGCAAGATTTTCCACATCTTCTCTGGGATTAGCATATGGTGCAATGATGGAGTCTTTTGCCTAAGGAATTTATATGTCTGTTTCAGGATCGTATCCCGACGGCCAAACCTGTGAACATCCCAACTCCAAGTCCTTCCACTTTGCCACAGATACAAGAGGTAGAGAAGACACATGCATGTTGTTGTTTATTGAAATTTTATCTTCTGTCGTCCTTCTCACTTTGCCGCAGTTTTTATCAAAACTGGTGAAAGTGTTCTATTTTATAGAAGAGGCTGGACTTTGATCACAAATTCAAAATTTTCTTATCAACTGGAGTGTTATCATCATAATTAATCAAGGGGAGTTGGGATGTTAGGGCTGTAGAGGGGGTGGGGGGAGGGTGTAGATTGAAAATTAAAGCATTTATACACACTTTCTATAGAAATATTAGATGCGGGCAGGGACCAGATTTAAGTTCCATTTTTTTCGTAAAAAGACAGTTGTATTATTGTTGTATAAGATATTTTGAGGGATGAAAAAAGACTGGACATGTTAGAAAGGAGCCCTGGATCAGGACAAGTTCTCTGTCTTCCATCACTTTGATACATTTTGTACCATTGACCACCAACAGTGTAGCATGTCCATCTCATAGACAATGCGTCTTTAGCAAAAACATGAATGGAAGGAAACAATTTGTTCATTTATCTTTTTTACAGCCCCCTATGCTCACAAACGTAAGTGTCAGATGCAAAACGTTTAACATTTACATGCTGCATGTCTTGAGAAAACACTCTGATAGTGCATTATGATCCTTTGCCCTGAGGATTTATTGTAGCACTGACATTGATGATTGCAGAGCTTTGCTTAAAGAAAACACTGGCAGTGTTGGTCTTTCCTCATGCCATGACTGGTCTGTAAACTGAGACCTTTTGCTTGCCTTCTGTCCATTTGCCTGAAAAAAATGAAGTTCATGTATAACATCAATCATGTTTCTTAAGCTTATACTCACTGGCAAGTTATGAATGTGCCATGCACCTGAAGACATTGGGTAAAAATATTGTAGAAGTTGCATGGTGCTCTTGTATTGCTTCCTCTGATGGCCATGTTGATCAGACAAGTTAGTTCAGTGGGAAATAAAACCTACTGTTGCTGCATAGACCTTAGATAAAAAAATGTTTTGCTTCATTTATCCAATCTCAACTAAAAGCTTTTTAGATACAGTCGAACCTGCTCTAGTGACGATCTGTACAAAGGACGATTTCCCTCTTCCCCTTTTGCGTTTTTTTCTATATAATGACACCACTAAGACGACCACCTGTCCAGTGTGACTGCAACCACCCTATTTCACTGACCAGCAGCCCCGAAACCCTGACCAAGACAACCACTCAATTCTCTTTTCAACCAACACGTAGTCATGGGCGCTTAACCCTGTGGATGAGTGATGAGTCCTAGTTCAAGCTGTCAGTTCCCATTTTCTATTCACCCATTGTTGTTTCTGAAGTTTCATGATTTAGCCCCTTCTGCAATTTACACGTCCTGACCAACACTGAGCATTTGCAAGGTTAGAGCTTACTCATGTTGATCATTTGGTAACACATTTTCAGCTGGGGATGAGTGTGGCAAGAAACCAGCTTAATCCATTCACCTGTAATTATTAGCCCCTTCCATAATTCGCAATACAGTGTAATTCCTGACCAACATAAAGTGATAGCAAAGCCAGTGGTCCCTGTGTTTACCCAGTTGCTAACAACAGACTTGCCACAGAGGTGTTGCTTGTCTTTTGAGTAGCGATGACACATTTCTTTGTTTCCCCCATGACACTCTATCTCCCTCGTCTTATACATTTTGAACAGCAACAAAAAATAAAAAAACCCAAACCAGACCCTTTTCTCTTTCATCTGACCTGCCCAAGACAATCACTTTTCTTTCAACAGGGTGCAGTCATTTTGGGCAGGTTCAACTGTATTACTTTGCTGTATGTTTCTGAGGGCAGATCCATAAATTGAAGATTATTGGCAGTTATGATTTTTATGCACAGCAAAGCTAGTGTCGCATTTTCATATTAATCAAAGCTAGTGTGTGCTGATTTTTTAATTGCACCAACGTTTTCCAAACTTTTTCTGTCTAATCTTTGCAAACATAGCACATCCCAAGGAAACCTCGAGTAAGTGGTAGCCAATGTTTTCTCTGAATTTTGTGTTTGGTAAATTAACAGCATCTTTATTCCTTATTGTTTGGACTACTTTTGTACCATCAATCTGTCTAATTTGCATTTAGTTTTCAGTACATCAAATTGCATGGTTTGTTCTCTGCCAAGACTACTCGCTTTGAAACATTTTGTCTGTTGGTTTTGATTTTAAACTTTTTGTAACACTGCAAGGTCATTTAAAAAGTTGGTTACTACAGTCCTGCTCATGAGGGTCAGCCTGGGCTAAGGGGGACGCTATATTTGGTCAGATAGGCAGAAACAGTAAACTCTCTCCTTCTCTGCAAAGGCCAGCAACAGCAGCTCCCCAGTTAGTCCAGTCACAGACTGAGCTGCTTGGTCAGAACCCTATTTTTTTTCACTAGTTTTTTTTCTCTTTCTATAGGGGAAAAAGGTTCTATAATTTGCTGTTGCATACTCTTTCGATGTTGCAATGGAGGCTGTGGTTTTTTCTCTTGAATAATTCTTTTCTACTAATTTTCCTGAATAGTAGCTGTCCTTGCAACATTTCTGTTTTGGAAATATTTATGTTTTGTTTTTACTGAAACCCAAAGACACAACAAATCATGCATGTCGATAATGTATATATTTGCCTATACCTCAGTTTGCACAAAATACAGAGGTTTACTGTGCCTCAAATTTTGTTGTATTCTTAAAACTCAGGCAATAGATCCCTGTCTTCATGAAAGAGTTTATTATTTGTAAAGTCAACCTCAAATAACAGGTATCAGATGCTGGGTTTATCATTCAAAATCCTTCACTTTGGATTTAAACATTTAAAAAAAAAAAAAAGGGAATATGCTATATACCATAGCAGGTATTTCAATCAAAAGGCTTGATGTAAGTATTGTTAAGGTTTTTGATGACCCAGTTAGGTATTTACTCAATACCCAATGGACAGATAATATACTGCATTACATGCCAAGTAAAAACAAATTGCCTAAATTCTTAATTAAGCAGGGCTCCATGGGAGCATTAATGATGTGTAGTTTTGTTGACTTGAAATAAATTTTGAACAGAACGCATTTCTAGATTGTTACTGTTGGAAACAGTAAAAATACTTTTACATGCATTATAGTGTGCTTATTAAAAATCAGAAGTCCAAAGTTGAAAGCAGTTATTTCATGACGTATTGTATTTTTCTTTGTCATGGGTATTCTTTTTGTCGAGGTGGATTTTGTTTTGTTTTTTGGTCTACCATCATTGTTTATTCAATTTATGTCTCCCTAAATGTACTTTTTTTATTCTCTTTGCAGGAAATATTCAGTGGGTACTTAAATAAAGCAAAGATCGCTGAACTTGGGAAAAAGAAAATCAAGTAAGTTTTATCACCAACATTGTTCGGATTCGGGAAGTTTGTTTGCCCATGGCAAAATAGGTAGAGCGAGAACTAAGAACGCATATTTGACTCCAGACAAGTCAAAATTGTAATACTATGTGCTAGTCTTTGTGGAAGCACTGGTGCGATTTTTTGGGCTACTTATTTTTTCTCTATTGTTAAGATGCTGCACCTAGAATACCAAGACATTGGGCTGCATTGCTATATACCGGGTTAATTGTGCTGCACTTGCAAAACTGCTTGTCATGCCCAGTTAGGAAAGGAGATCCTTCGTAGAGCACAAAAAAAGGCTCCACCACACAATACATACTGCATTCTGTGCAGAGTGTGCAGACTACAACTCTATTTTGAGAGTATTTGGCACGCAAAAATGAAAAAGTTAACAGTGCATACAGTGGAGAAAACACTTGTGTTAACAAAAACCAGAGTGATCTCTTCCTTTCTTCACATTTTCTGACACGTCATGCATAATTTGCCCACCCTCCTTATTTTGGTATTCATTTATTAGTTTATAAATGCTATCTTGCAAACACTGGTGAGTATGGTGAGTCTTTTAGCACTTTACATTGCCTGCGCTTAACAATTACACAGCAGTGTAGTCTGGCTACATTTGGGATTCTGCACAATTAGACTTTTGGCTAGATTTATGTATGCTGTTTGGTAAGTCTGACTTTCTTCTTCTTCTTCTTCTTCTTCTTCTTCATCGATCTTTATCTAGATGGCAACATTAGATGATATCACAAACAAGGACGTTCTCTGGACGGCCCCAAGGTTGCCATACAGTTTCTTCTTTAAAAAGCAGTTATCATTGTGACTTGGTATATTGATAGATTTTCTCCTTATCTTTGTTCAGGAAAAACTGGAGTCAGACTTATGTGGTGCTGCAGGGTTCCAACTTAGTATTTTATAGAGACCAGAAATCGGCACCCCAGAAGGCAGGTTCACCATATGGCAAGCCAGAGGGAGTCATAAGTCTTCAGGGAGCTCATGTGGACTTTAATCCCTCAAAGGACATCACCAGCAAGAAAAACACAATTCTGGTAAGTGGGACAATGTTGATTAACAAAAGACAGTAGGAAGATTTGTTAGTGGATGGTTTCTCAGTGCTCTTGTGAGGTCTTCTCCTTCTACACTTCTACAATTGTCCTATTCTGCCTCTTGGCTCTGAAATGACCCTGCAGTGTGGCGAGTGCAGTAAAACCCTAACAAACAAACTTTCATTGTTTGTCAGAGCTACTTTCATTGGAAGGACTTCCGTAACGAGGGACCAAGTCTCTAACCCCCACTTCAAACCCTACAATTAATCCTTAGTCCACCAGGGCCTCGTAGATGTGACAATCTGAGAAGAATTGTTTGCTTATTATGGAAGTCTTCCCCTTTCATCTATATTATTTATTCAGTCCATTGGATAGAAAACTCCTATAAATCACTAAACAGTTGAATTTGCCTAAGCGGTCACCTCTTCATAATGGCCATTGTTCTGTGACACCCTTGCATTTTTGCTATATTTCTAAACTCGCCTTAAAGGTCCATGCCCAACTCGGCTACAGCCAGTCATTTTCTGTGACAAACGGCCACTCAACCTGCTTTTAGCTATCTTTTCTTTGGAACTTGTGTATCAACTTACTTGTGACATATATGTAGCTCATGAGAATGTAGTTTCACATAACTGTCCACGTAGTAAGTAGCCTGGATTAGGACCTTCTCCATAGTGGCCACCAGTCCATAATCTTAATTTTTCTGAGATCTTGAGTGAATATTTAGAACAGGTTCCACTATAATTTTTTTTGTCTACACAGCAGTCTTGATCCATTGGATCGTATTTTATGTCTTCATGTATGAAATTATCCATCCATATATTTTTTTTTGTCTTTTCAGCTTTCAGTTAGTTCTGGGAGTTTATTCCTGTTCCAAGCAGACAACGAAAAAATCATCAGAGAGTGGTTCACTCGGATGAAGATTGTTGCAAATGATGTCACATCGGTATGTAGCAAAAGCTTGTCGGTTTGTTCTGTTTTTTGCTTTGGTATGTAAGGGAATGTTTTAAGTGGGTGTGTATTTGAAGGGAGATGATGGTTTGTCATCGTAATGAATGATTACCGAGTTGCTAAATTAATGTGTAAAATGGTAAAACTCGTATATATATATGTTTGATTTACATGCGAGTTGTCACAATTGCTTTGCTCTGAGATCACAATAGTTGAATGTAATAGATTGAAATGTAAAAAAATTTTTTATCGATGCATCTCCACTGTTTATAGCTTTGAGACTTCAGACTAAATGTTAAAGTTATGCCAGTCAGATGTTGGTATACAAATGGTCTAATATAATGGCATAGCATTGGTGTAACGATAGGTTCGTCTAGCTGCATTTTGGGTAATCTTTCAGGAGAGTGAAAGAACTTATTCATTGAGCTAATGGCTTGAATTTTTGGCTGAAATTCTGATCTTTTGAAAGATATAATGTAAGGAAATCACTCATACTAATGTGACGCTGCATCTTTTTGTGCAAAAGACACTTTTTCCGGTTTGCCGATTGTGTGTATAAAAGTTAGGAATGATAAAGGCATCTAACAGTAGTGTGTGCTTGTTTCCACAGCCAAACAAAATGACTGAATATAAATTGGAATGATAGGATCAGCTCATGTATGTGTAGTACCTCTTGTCATATTTATTTTAAACAGTTGTTCTTGGCTGGAGGATAAACAGATTGTTTGAATATATCATCCTGCATACATCAATTTGTTGTTGTTGCTTACATCTTAAACTTGTTACTTTTGCATACATCTTGTTGTAGTAATAATGAGAATGAGTATAATAATAGTGTCATGATGATGGTGACCAGGATAACATTATAGCTATGATAGTTACAGTATTAAATCATGTTTTTTTTTGCATTTGTTCACAGTCAGCAGAAGCTAGTCCAAAAGAATCTGATGGGAAGGATGACAGGAAAGGTATACACATGCTTCAATAAAAAAAAAAAAGTTGCAGATTGCTTTAGACATATGAATTGTTGTTGTCTCTTTAATTCTCTCCCTGTGTATTCTTGTGATTACACCATTTGATGATGCTTTGAATACTCCAGTGGCTGTAAAGGAGGATTCCTTTATTTAGGAGGAAGACTTTTTCATGCAACATATTTACTTGAAGATGATCGGAATGCACCCAGTAGGCTACCTACTAACATCCCAGATGTTTTTTCATAAGATAAGATATACTTTATTAATCCACGAGGGAAATTTTCATTCTTAGTTTTTACTTTTTCCCATACAAAAGATAAGAAAAAATGCATCTAATGCTCTGATCCTGTCCTAATTACAATAGCCTTTGAATTACATGACCTGTTGCTTTGTGAAATATTTTTATGCTGGTCATATTTAACATTCAGATGGTTTATTTTCTTTGTGAAATCACTGCTTTGTAAGCAAGGAAATGGAGATCTTATGAAGTTATAACTCCTCTGATTTATGTTGGTAGAAAGGAAAAAGGGACATTTGCAAAGCTTTTGGAATATTGTTGAGCAATGTGGCATCACCTCGTTGGTGGAGGGTTGAAACCTTGAAACCCACAATGTTTGGGATAACATCTTTTTTTGTAGTTTCTTTTCCCAGTCCTTATTCATTTATGGGAGCAGTAAGTTCCAAAAGGATTATTGATTACTGTTCCAATTTTGGTTGATATGGATGATTTCAATTCAATTCATTTTTTTTTTTTGGTGTTCCCTGTACAATTTTCCCGCTTTTGGGTGTTTCATCACTCGGCCAGCAATGTGTGGTAAGACTCAGAATGTGACATGTAAATGTTTGTGTATATTTATCACTGTTGTTGTGGCGTCATCACTCTCCAGGAATGACGAGGAGTGTATCCGCTGATGAGACCCATGGTTTTCACAATGTGGACAAGAACAAGAACATTATCAGCATACGCGCCAAACTTCTCAACCTGATTTCCCGGCGACCAGCCCAAGAGGATCTTGTCAAAAGAGGCATCATCAAAGGTGAATATCGGATCATAAATGCTTCTAGAATTTACAAGGACAAGTTAAGCTTGTATGCAGGTCAATAAATAAATTGATAGCTTTGTATCATTGATTTTGTCCGTGTAATTGATGTTCTTGATTATCTTTTATTCAAAACACTTTGTAAACTATTCTTAGACTTTCTCTATTTATATTTGTTCATCGCTTGTATGTTGTGTATATGATCAGTACGCACTATTGATCACAATAAGTTGATATGTTGATATATCTATTTTGCTCACAGATGCTGTGTTTGGGTCTCTTTTGCGTGAGTTGTGTGACCGGGAAAAAGGTCACGTGCCAAAGTTTGTGCATCTGTGTATAGCAGCAGTAGAGTCAAGAGGTATGGTGATATATTTCTCTGCTATTCATTTCTATTTAAAAAGCATGCATTAGCATATTGGTCACATCTAGAGCTAGGAATTATATACATGGGCATATTGAATCATTTGTTTGTTCAATCCACTGAAGTTGTTAACATCATATAAGCACTCAAACTTAACCCCTTCCCTGCTTGGCCCGTCAAATTGCCGGGCCTGCTTGTGCTTCCTGTGCGCCATAGGCCCGTCAATTT
>JAUKPP010251633.1:0-12623 GCA_032273245.1 Phyllaplysia taylori
CCTTTCCGGGTCTACGCCGATGTCAACAAAAATCGGGACCACCAAAACCGAAGAGTGCCGTAGACTAGATAAGATAGACTCTAGATCTAGATGAATTTGAAGTCACCAGGCACCAGCTTATTTCAACATTTGCAGCTTTTTAGTTTAGTAGTGTAGTGTAGTAGCCGACATATCTCTTTCTTTACTCTTTATTATTGAAGAAGGCCTATAACTATTTATAACACAAAATTCTTTTACAGCTGTTGATAAACAATGCAAAGAGTAAGCTCAATTTTTTTTAGACCAGTAAAACGAGATTTTACAAAGTTATGCAGGTCTGAAGTCGGCATTCGAGCACATTTGGCCAATTGGCAAACATTTGAAGAAAATCACGTGTATTTGCACGTTCAAATTTTGAAATATAGAATTCAAAATATGAGCATTTATGTATTTTCGACCAAGAAACTCATTTCTGTAGTTTTTTCTGCTCTAAAGGCAATAGATAAGAAGTTACTTGAGAATGTACAGAGAACAGCCTCCTAAATGGCAAGAGAAATGAAACGGGAATCAGCAGATAGATGTTATTAGATGCCTCACTAAAAGTTATCGTTCTACCTCGTGGAATAAATTCAATTTACAAATCCATTACTTCTTGATGCAGAAATGGTGTGTCCATCATTTGGCACAACGTTAAAGTTTCTAGGACGTGAAATTTGTCTTTAAATCACAACATTTTCGCTTCACTCACGCTTTTGAACTGCATTTAGTTTGAATCCATTTGTCAACGTTGTCAAAGACTGAGGGGGATTCTCTGCCCTTTATTATGGTGAAAACTGCGACAAAATCCATTGTTTCACGGCCAAAAACGCGCAACTTGAATGATGCCACCTAAAATATTTTTACCTCAAAATCACGCGCGGCGCACTAAAACAAGCGCTTCGTAGGGATTCATTTTGTGGTTCAAAAACACATTTGAACATTCTTTTGGTAATTAGAATGACAATACACGTATTCTAAAATGAACACTCTTGGCTTCTATTCAATTTTATGACATAGCAATGATAATACATACATAAAAAAGACAAAAAAAGACAAGGCCCGTTTCACCGCCGGAAGGGCTCAGTTTGTGATACCTAATCTAAGTATTCTAAGCCTTGTATAACAAGGCTGAAATAATTCTGAATTGTAATAAAAATGCTAAGATGAGTGTTTCCTCTTGGTCTCACGCTTAGCTCACTCTACTTTGATACCCGGGCGACATCAATACCCAAACTTTAACTTTAACGAATGGAATTACAAGATCACCCTTATAAATATTATAATATAATCTCTTCTTGTGCTGCAATTTTCGCCTGGTGCCAAATCTCGCCCAACTAATGGAAATCTAGTGTTAAACTGTGTACTACATTCCTACGCATTCTTTGTTGGTGGGCGAATTCTGGGGCAACCTAGGTATTATAAGTTGAGTTCTCTCTGCTACTACTATAAATGTGATATAATATAATATATCACAAGTCTCTCTCTCTCTCTCTCTCTCTCTATCACCGGCTTTGACTATCTCTCTCTCTTCTTCTTCTTCTTCTTGTTCTTCTACTACTCTCTTCTTCTTCTTCTTCTTTTGCTTCTTCCCTTGTGCATGTAAATGTATGCCATGCGTGCGAGTGTTTAAGATTATACGAAAAGATTGGGCCGGAATGCCATGAGGTAGAGCAAAAGGCGAACGACCAGTTATTGGACGTGAAATTTTACAACACTAGATGTCAAGGCCAAGGTACAGCTTGGGACGAAAACAATTTCTGCTTCCTACCTCGAAAACCACCTGCGCTCTCCTACCCCCCCCCCCCCCCCTTGCTCTTTCAAGCTATTGCTTGGTGCCTTCCTCTTTGTGTACTCTCCGCTACCAATTACTTGAATTAGCCTAGGTCTATACAAGACACAAGGTTAATGTTGAATAGCCTGCCTTGATTTACTTAAAAAATCAGAACATTATCTATTTTAAGCAATTTTCTGGCCTGAAACTTGAAACTGTCCAATAGGGTATAGTACATCTTTAACTTCAAGTACATTTCGCAAATGAGCAAAGCCAAGACAATTGTCATGGCTCATCAGCTTTCCATTACCATTCATTATTGTTTGGCAAAGCTTTAAGTCACTGCAAGAGTGCATGTTCAAACTTGTTACTATTTCATGCACCTTTCTGCATATATGCGGGAACACATTTGCCTTCAACGATAATTACTTAAATGGATCATGGCTGACATCATGATCCCGCTGGCCTTGTCGCACACACAACGGCCTTCCCATGGGTGCAAGATTGCCGGCAAAATCAACCCTCTGACCGGCACCTTGCCTGCAAAACCGCGTCGCCGAGATTGGAATAAATATGCATATTTTTGGGTATGCCACGATGCGTCGTAAATCTTGCAGGCAAATGACAATTTGCCTTCCTGGGTTGCAGGCTTTTTGGGGGCTGTATGCTTGCACCCATGCGCCTTCCCCGTCTCCGCTGCGTGAAAGTCTAGGGAGACGTCACTGGTCACTGCAACGTACCTCTGTATTTAGAGGAGTCTATTTGTAAAGCTTATAAATGCTTTTGATTTTGGAGGATGGGACAGGCAGGCGGGTCGAGCAGTGGTTCAGATGAACCAAATGCGCCCATAGAGCACTGCCACTGTACACATGAATATTCTTGGGTCGATGTTGCCTAAATGCTTAGATTTTAGTGCCACTCAACAATCTAAATTTCACATAGAGGCTTTCTGGTATCAGCTAAGTGATCAATCTTGTGTTATTTTTTAGAGACATGACTTTTACAAACGGGAAGCTGTCTGCCAAACAACAAGGGTTGCAATACTCATAGCAAAGGTGCACTTTTGATCAAATTTGACATGCTCATCTCTATAATTTTTCATTTTTCTGACCCTGCAGGATTTCCTTCAGAATGTCAGGATCAGATGGTATGCGCCAAAGGCATACGAAAAGCTCCAGCCCTGATCAACTGCCAGTAGCAAAAGGTCTAAGTGAAGAGGAAGCAGTCGAGAAAGCCTCCGGAGGGTAAGTAAGCATAGCACTTGGTTGAGAACACAAGTTAAAGAGGATCTATGCTCTTCACAGATGAATTAAGAGTCTTCTAGTATCAATTGCTGTTCGTTCAGAGGGAATCTACGATTGCTGATGTTTTCTTGTGTAGCCCACAGTATAATCACGCTACAAAATATGTGGAACTTAACATTTTCTCTGGCCCCAGTTCACAAATTGCATGGTATTAAATGAGAATCTCAAGGTAATAATAATAATATGGCCCCAGTTCACAAATTGCATGGTATTAAATGAGAATCTCAAGGTAATAATAATAATGACTGCATTTATGTAACGCATATTCCTGCTCAAAAGGAGGCTCTATGCACCTTACAATCAATTATTACCCCAGCAGACCAAGTCATTCAGCAACCTTCTCAACTTCCTGGGAAGTATACAGTGCAAGCTCACATTTTGCTGGCGCTAAAGCCCCAACATATGGACAAAATGGTTTACTGTCTATAGCTATTCACACCTGTTTAGTTTGAAGGAAAATTTGTGTTAAGTGCCTTTTCCAAGGACACAATGTCGGGCCTGAGCTTGGATTCGACCTGCAACCTTCCGATTACAAGTCCGGCAGCCTAACCACTAGACTTTAATTTTTGTTTTAGGTTTATACACTGTGGCCAGATTGTACTGTACAGTGAATTACCAATGAATGGGTCAAGTGCTTTATTATTGGAGTATGAATGAATAGATGTATATTGCAAAAAAAAAAGGGTGCCTTGGATAGACATTACCTTGAGCTAGAGTCTTTTTCTATTTTTAGATGCCTTTTCTATGCGTAGTCACTAGATAGATGCAGTGTTTTTTAGGGATGCACAATAATATGAGGTGAGCTGATACAATAAGCTGATATGTGTGTGCATTATCAAATTAAGAGATTTGTAAAGACCTACAAGTTGATGAAAAACTCATATTTCTATGTGTTTAAACCCTATCAAGATGTAAATGAGGATGATCAGACCAGTACGGTATGGAGAAAATCAACCAGTTTACAACATGTTTAGGAATTTTTATAACCGATGCAATGAAAACCAAAACAAGAGTTGAAAATCAATCATCTTTAACCCTGCATCAAATTTCCCCCGCTTTCTTGGGGATTCTGTAGCCTCGCAGTAAAGTGCCAACCTAAAAATGCAAAGGTCCTGGCAGGTCATCTAGGATTACTCCTATCCC
The DNA here is from genome assembly GCA_032273245.1 of Phyllaplysia taylori. Classification (NCBI taxonomy): domain Eukaryota; kingdom Metazoa; phylum Mollusca; class Gastropoda; order Aplysiida; family Aplysiidae; genus Phyllaplysia; species Phyllaplysia taylori. The sequence continues at coordinate 4,237 of JAUKPP010251633.1, forward strand.
TTCCTATAGAAGGAAGTGGACATAAAACTCATAGGTACCATCTCTGAAGTAACTTATAGTTTGGCAACAAGCATTAGACAAGAAAAATAACCAGACAACCCGAATATTTCTATTCGCAAATTGCGAGAATAAACTCTTTTTAACAGCTCACCTCACATAATATTGTTCTTTTTTGTCGTGAATTATGAAGTGTGCAATAACATCACTGTTTTTTCATTCCCAACTATGATTTCAGATGGATTCGCGCTTTTCTTTTTGCTCTACTTGTCTCAATAGTCCTTCCACTTGTCATTTTGATTGCTCTGCCATCTCCCATTGAACCTGTTGAAATTCCTGGGTAAGAATTTTATTTTTGTACAAACCGGGGAAACCGAAGTTTGTTTAGAATATCATTACAAATCAAGTAGGAAGACTATTACTGAAGTTATCCAAAGCACATTCCTTGTGAAGCTACTTCCACTTGTCATTTGGATTGCTCTACCATTTCCCAATTATGGAAAGAATGTGTTGTACAAAGTGAAAAAAGCATAGTGTGTTTATAAAAATGTAATATCAATTTAGGCTATGCATCCACAGCCCCCGCACAGACTGTACAGAAAAAGTGCAGTTTCATTCTTCACAATATTTTACTATTTAAAAAAATCTGGCCGCAGCGTTCTGGCTGCTATGGACAAGCTGAGTAGTAAAATATAGTGTTGAACCCAAACGCACTTTTTCTTTACAATCTATGTGGAAGCTGTGGGAGCATAGCCTTAGAAAACTAAACTAAAGTTGTTTGTGTGCAGGTTGCTTCTAAAACTTCCACTTGAATTGTCATTTTAATTGCTCTGCCATTTCCCATTGAAATTGTTTGGTAACAATTTGTTATAGCAAAGTGACAATAGCAAAAAAATCATTCCAAGCAGTTGAACTCTCTGACACTGGGTAATCCTACTTAAGGATTTTTTTTTTTACCATTAGTTCCCTAGAAAGTTAGCAGATATGCATTATTGCAGTTTCTTGTCCAGGTCCATTCTTTTACTTTCTCACAATATATTTTTTTTCTTAATTTTGTAGCTCTTAGTGTTGAAATTAGCAGCATCAGTAACAAGCATTGTGTCCAAAACACTTTTTTTGGAAGACAGCAATATAGAATGCTGTTACACTGTGAGAGTTTTACATTATTAATAACACAGACCCCCCTCTGCTTCCCAGCTATATAAACTTATGCCTACTAAAGATACTGACATGCACAAGGGCCGGCTGAAAAGTAATTTATCCGAGGTCCTAAAATTAAAACCCATTGATGAAGCAACACGAAATGTACAGGGTGTAGGCTCAAACCATTTGCCTACTGGCACGCAAAATAGGACGCTCATATAACGTCACAGACCCACACAAGTCCTTGCATCACAAAACATACGACAGCAACTCCGTCAAAAGAAAAATGGAAACCTCAATGATGATGCGTTTGAAACAAAGTGCTGGATTGAGTTCCTTTCAATAAATGAAATATATAAACAATCCTCATCATACACAGCTCTTATTTCTCAGAGAAAAACCTTCTGTTGAAAGGATCTCAATCACAGCACATTGTGTCGAACATATAGTCACTGAGCTTGCCATTTTTCTTCTGAAAGAGTTGCTTAATATGTTTTATCACGCAAAGAATTATATGTGTAATTAACATCATAAGTGCGTCAAATATTGTTTGATGGTAGGCAAAGGGTTTGATGCTGTTCTCTGAAAATTTTGTGTTGTTGTAATAAGGGGTTTTAATTTTACAGCCATGAAGGCATTACTTCTCAGCCCTCCCTCGTAATATGCAATGTAGCAATTCCCCTGTCCAATTTGATTAAATCTACCTTCTCCTCCCTCCGAACACAATACTTATCATTGCAACATTCCAATGAAACTTTTTGCTCCTTGTTTTTCTTTTTTTTTTATCAGAGTTATTGTTTTTAATTCTTTTTATTGGACTTGAGAACCACAGTATCAGCAAGGTTTTGTTATGATGTGTATTTAAGTGATGCCTTTAACCGTAAGAAGAATATAGAAATCTTTCAAAGATAACAATCCCCTAAATTAAATGCACTTTGCTGGCAGAGAACTCAAGTTGATTATTAACACTGGTATGAAATTAGTTGGTTATAGCTGACATACAGATGAGTTTCTCACAAGGTTGCAAAAGGACAAATTATTTTTTTCTTTTTCAGTATGCTACTTTAGCTAACAAATATTTTAACTGTTATTCATTAAAGTATTATATGTATTGAAATGTGAACCCAAAACTCACAGTCAATCAGCCAGGGTGGAAGCTTAAATAGTCTCTAGCATTACAGACACAATCATCAGTCATTTCAGTGTGGTATCTTAGTTAGACTCTTTGCCATCTATGCAGAAGATGTGAGTTCGAGGCCCCCATGAGATACTTTGTTTGATCAAGTCCTTGTTTGTCTGCCAGGGCAGTGTCACTATCAGCCCGGTAAGCCCTGAGGCAAGGTCAAGAAGGCAGTCTCTCAAATGACCTTACAGTGTTGCAAAACCAAACTAAGCAAAGTCATTTCATTATGTGGCATTAGACATTATTACACATATGAGCCCTCATCTCTGCATCAATTTGAACAACTCAGCCAAAAAATATCAATTTTTCTAAATGAAATGACCACGTGTAATGTGTTCCTATTATGTCACCACTTCTGAAGTATATAGTATCGAAGTTTGGTGGAGTCTGCTCCTTCTCACTCTTTCTAAATGTTGTTACTCTTGTCCAAATCTATTTCCTGGTGCTAAAACGACTTTACAGTGTCGATAGTGCCATAAAACCTCTGCAAAACAAACCTTTAAATGGTGATGTCTTCTGCCTTCATGCTTGTCACCACTATAGGCTTCCAGAACCACCAGCCCTGACTGGTGTACTGCAGCCAAACAACTTGCTCCATTCTGCAGAGAGAATCTATCAGGATCAGTTACCGGGTCCAGAATGTATCGAAATAGATGGAGGTTGGTGTGCTTTATGCTTTCAGTGTGTTGGTAATGACTGCATTTAACCTTCTGATTACATGTCCAGCAGCTTAACTACTAGACTACCAAGGCCACCTTTGAAACCTTTGAGTTATTGATTATTACATGTACTTAGTTTTATGTAATGTTAAAGCTCTTCGCTTGGCTCGCAGAATTTACGAATTTGAACTCTGCGTTGAGCAGGTTTTCCTTTCTTGAGTATCTTCATCTGTATACTCAACTTGAGTACCCGATACAGCTGGGACTGGTAAAAAAAAAAAGGCAGAGTCAATATAACTACAATGTAGGTAGCTTCCCACAAACTAAAATTTCACATAGCATATTTTAGCACATTTTTTATTATAGTAGGCTACCAGATAACGCTTGAATATCCAAGCAAATACCTTTTTATTTTATGAAAATCGGACAAGAAATAAACATTTTATGGTATTCCAAAGTATTGTGGAACTTAGAAAAATTCGACTCATCTTCATACTGAGCCTCAGAGCTATCTTTAGACATGTGTACATCCATTCACCACTCAAATATAGAGAAACTTTTTGTATTTTCTACCTGCTGGCATGAAATACAGACAAAGCAAGCACTTTCGCACCTCTGCAATGTAGGCCTATAAAAATAGAAGATACAACATACTAAAATCAGGAAACATTACATCCAAAGCCAATGGCCGAAATGTCATTTGGCTCAAAATAGCATTTTTGCGCCTACATAAATGAAAAAATTGTCAAAAAATTCCATCCATTCCGCCACAGACCTAGATCTATATAAATCATGCAGAGATTAGACTCATTTTTTTCTAGAATTAATAAATGAATAATAAACCCAGTACACCCCGCCGAAGACGGTCTGTTGTCAAATTTGGCGTGATGGCAAAAAATTGAGCATGAAATTGATTTTGCACACAAAATTGTAAAGAATACAGACAGATCCAAAAATATGCATGCCAATGTATTTTTTGGCCAGCAATCCATTTCTGCGGTCCTTTTTTTTTATTATGTTGAATACTTAAAATGATAGCTCAGATTTTCAGACGAAAAAATTATTTGGTAGAGGCAAATAATGGGAATTCTGGGCCATTTCCATCACAAAACCACTTAGCTACACAAATGATCATGTCAAGACTTTGTTAGAAAAACATTAAGAGAAATATGTAGCCATAAGATTTGGAGAAAAGCTGAAAATGGTTACACTAGACGGGCACGCTTCTTTGTATTGTATCTGTGCACCTCCTTCACGAAGAATCCTCCTAGGTCCAGGGCAATGCCGTAAAACGACTTGTTTGTTGAAGATGACTCTGTCCGTCCCCACAGCATGCGGGCGTCCACTGATTAGATCTAGGTTCAGCAGCTCCGCAAGATAGCCACCTGCCTAAAGCTTGACAAGTCTTCTGTTTTGTCTCGTTGACTATTTGCAGAATCCGCCTCCACATCCTGTTCAGTGGATACGCTGAGTCGGGAAGAAAGAGCTTGCTGGAGTAATTTCTCACCTGAGGAAAAAAGAAACTAATTGACTAGGTACTGATGAGGAATACATTTCATATACAGAGTGGGTTGTTGTTTTTTATCTTTTATTAATCGATTCTAAAACTGATACAACTCAAAGACGGCAAGAGATAGAAACATTCTGTTTTCTACCGATTAATCTTCATCCATTTAGTTTTTTTCTGGTACCAAACTCAACCGAATCAAAGAACCCACTGGGCGACAGCGCCAGTTTGCGCGAACAGACCCTGATTTTTTGACGTGCAGAAATGACGCTAATCACAAGTGCATCTTGTTCATTTAAGATCGCACGCCTACAGCCTTGGAGAAAATTTCAGCTCTGCACAGCGAGAAAAGCACCATCCAAAACTCAGTCAGAACATGGCATCAAAATTTGGTAGAAACTGGTTTTGTTAACTACTTTGACAACAAAGATAGTAAGAACTGGATTAGCGAGGGTGCATGGTGCCCAATCAATGAAAAAGACGACTTCGTTAATTTGACACTACCAGAGACATCAATGGTAATTTGACACTACCAGAGACATCAATGGCTCTCTAACCAATCTCAAACGATAAAACACAAATTTTGTGAAATATGAAGCCAGAGCTTGGTGGACATTATTCCTTTTTGAAAAAACAGCTTTTAAATATCTTTTTATTGCATAAGGCTACGCGTCCACCAAAATACGATCACTTCTAGGCCAGGCTTATGTTCGAAGTTTTTTTATGGTGTAGAACTGACTCAAGACGACCCACATCCATCGCGTCCCAGTGAGAACAAGGCTACTTGAGTCGTTTTCACTCTAAGCAACCGAGTCAGTGGTACTCAGCAGTGGATAGAAGCTTTGTCTGTTTTTGTTTGGTTGATTGTTGGTCGAATCGAGGTTTTCTTAATCACCTGTACGGCTGACGAAAACCTACATGCAGGAAAATCGCGTAGTCAGGCAAAGGAAGTCAATGACTGACGAAAACGAGCTCATTTACATATATGAGTATGAGCGTGGCCTGCAACTGACGAAACATGTCAGTGGACGCGCGGCCTTAATGAAGTTTAAAAAAATAGACTGTGACTACTTTGGGGGGACAGGTCCTCGTGGAACCGCATGTTTACGTTGCTGCCCTTTGCAGACCTGTAGAAGCAAACATGTCTTTTTTTTAAAGGTTTTAGGGCTCCATCGACTCTATAAAGTCATTTCGGCGCCCAGAACCATTCCAAAGTATTTTTGGGTAGGGATTAATTTTGAGTTTTGCCCGGGCTGCGGCCTAATAGGCCTACTCTTTTCAACCACTAAGGGATCTTTAAAGTGCGCAACGTACACACTCATAAGTTTTTCGTCCTTACCCGAGAAGACTAGGTGTTTTGATTACCCTAAGATCAGGGGTGTGGTTGAAAGACAAGGAGCAGACAAGGAAGAATAGAAGAGAAGCAAGGCATGCGACCACAGTAGCAGGGAGTTGGAGGAGACAAAGGAGAGAGTGAGAGGAAGGGTCAGAAAATTAGTTGAAAGAGTAGATAAGGCATAGAAAAAGAAGAAGAAGAGGAAAAAGAAGAAGAAGGAGAAATTTATTGGGGCTAACATGCCGTCCCGGGATCGAACCCACGACCAATGGCATGAAAAGCAGACACCACTAACCTCTAGACAACGAGAGCCCCCTACATGGCTTTAACCTACCGTAACTCACTATGCAGGCAAATGGTTTTCACAAAATGCTTCCCCTATGACCATGTGGGACGATTATTATTATACTTACATCAAATTATAATTCATTCATGAGTGTATACATATATATATATATGTCATGGCCTATTCATATTTTTATCAATGCACTTTTGCAATCACAACGGCAACCACTGAATGGTTCTTTCGTCATCATCAAACCTGTCACCTTTGTTAAGGTGCAGGCCAAGGACGGAAGACATCCACCGACTTTTATCATCCGTCATCTATATCCCACATGTTTCATATATCTTTCTCAATACATTTTTCCAGGCTTTCAGGGCCTTCCTCGTCCTTTTAACTCAGTAGGCCTACATTAAACAGTAGATCCACTACTAACAGTAACAGAACACATGTACAGTGTAACACACTCATCATAGTCACAGCAAAATAAGCAGGATACTGAAATCTTTTAGCTATCCGATTTCGCTACATCCGAGTTTTGGGTGGCAAAGAATATAGGCCTATTTATGCATACATCCTATCTTACAATGTTTGATCCCTAACCTACAGGCATGTTGGCTATGACTATGAGTATGAGTATGATTGTGTTACCTTCATGCTCTACCTCCTGGGCAGATTTGTTGCCTTCAAAACGAAGCTGCGCCCTCTTTCAGATCTCAGTAAGATTGAGGCTTGACATCTGGTCATCCTCTGAAAATGGTCATCCTCGTTAATATCTACATGGTTATTTTCAAAATTCATTTAAACAGCAAGAAACATCAATTTCTTATCTTTCCATTACTGCCAAATGTATAACTATAACAGACTCGAAATTAATTACAGGGCTTATGGAATGTGGCACCCTAATCGCTGTGTCCCATCGAGCCATCGTTTTGCATGCCTACTTTCAGCTCTCTGTTATACTTTGACAAAAGAATCAAAGCAACCGCAGTAGATTAAAACATAATTCAAACTTACCACACATACAAGAACATCCATATCCATCTTGAAAGCACAAAATCCTTGCAAACTGCTTCACAAATACCGATGACAGTGCCCGGTAAACGTACGTTAAGCGAAAAGGAAAGAAGAAGAAGGAAAGGCGGGTCTGTCGGGGTCAAAGGGGAGGGGGATTTCCCGAACCAACCAGGTCAGGTTGTTAGAAACGTTGGCGCTAAGCGCCTACTCGACCAATCACAGCGGTTTTGCGATATTATAGAATTAAAATGACGTAGTTTCTTGTGTTAGTTTAAGATCAGCCAATTGTTGCTAAAGACCCGGAATTTCTGTTCTAAATTTAGCTTCTTTCACGCCAGAGAGAAAGTTCTCTTCCACAAGGTCAAACGACAAGCGACTGGTACCGTTGGAAAGCGCATTCAAAGGAGAGTTTCACACATTTCATTTCGTGTTGATAGCATGCGTAGGCGCAAGGCGCGAGCAGTTTCAGTGAGGTCCCGTGTTTTTCTCCTCGATTACGCGCGCCGAAACGGCGATTACGCACACAATAGTGTCCAATTTCACAGCTACATTTATGCACTATAAATGATTTCAACCTCCTTTAATTTGTGATTTTTGGAAAATTTAAAAGCAGGAAAATGCACTGGTGTGATTTTCATCAGTGCAAGTTAATTCAGCATACTTTTATCATGTGTTAAAAACAGCTCTTTTTCCCACTCTGTGCCGCTCGTCAACAAAAAGTAAGCGGGAGTTTGTGGTACCTAATATAACCCACCTTTAAAATATGACATTTAGAGCTTTACAGGGGACGCAGAACTGTTAAGCGCCATTTGCAGATCAGCACGATCTTAAGATAGCGCAGAACCATATGACGATCCGCAGAAAGCGCGACCATCTCGAGATGGCGCAGACTATCTCACCATCGGAAAGGAGGATCCGGAGGCTTCCAACTGGTTGTGTTATGAATGCGATAAAAGATCTAATACTAAGACCAATATGCAGTCAAAATTGTATTATTAAACAAGTGACACTTGTGTCTTGATTTTTTTTTCTCTAATTTTTAAAATGAATGATAATAGATCTAAGACCAATATATGCAGTCAAAATATTAAACAAGTGACACTTGCATCCTCCTGATTCTTCTTTTTTTTTTTTTTTTTAAATTAATGATAATAAATTGTGCGGAGTTTTATTTGTGAACTTTGCAAAATCGTTTGTTTGTGTGTGTGTGTATGTGTGTGTGTGTGTGTGTGTGTGTGTGTGTGTGTGTGTGTGTGTGTGTG
>JAUKPP010251644.1:0-12622 GCA_032273245.1 Phyllaplysia taylori
AAATAGTTCAGTTACTGGCAAAACGCTTAAGGGATCATTTCCGGGTTATTTCCCCATCTCCGGTGTCAACAAAAGTCGGGACCACCAAAACCGAAGAGTGCCAGCAACTCCTTCACACGACACAATGAATATGATCAATTACAACAATGAATCATTCAGAATCACATCATTATCTCGAATCTCGAACCATTTTACTTAACTGGTGGATGGGCATGTCACCATGTCAGTGTCTCTGTGTGTATGGGTGGGAGGGGGGGTGCTTAGCAGTGGGATTGCCGCCTCTGCCTCTAGATCTATAGTAGCGACCGTAAGCCGCCATGTTTTTTCCGCGTTCAGTTCTGTCACCACTAGAGTGGCTGGTCCCCTTTCACTGACGATCACAAACTAGACAATGATTGAAACCCGCAAATTATTGATGTTTTTGAAAAAATACATGTAATATTATAGATCTGTGCAGTAGAAATACCTGTGCGCGCTCTTGCCTTTATGTATAGCTGTGGAACTGGGCCGAGCAGTGACCCAATTGTGCAAGCCGGTGGCCGCCATTCATTCACAAACGAAACCACTTGGCAATCCCGAACAATGACGTATCATAATAAATACGGGCATTCTACTTACTTGTATGCAAATTAGGGAAACCTCCAGGGAAATGGGTTATCTGTTAGTTAGAGACATCGCTCGAAGCCACTGATTCCATCAACTCTCACAGATTTTGATCGCCGGGAAACTGCTGCTATGTATTCCAAGTGTTAAAAACGTCCAATTATGTTAAAATCTTACTATCTAAACGATAAAAAACGTTATACAGACGGAACTTGCTAAGGATGATGATGCAGGGTAGGGTGTGTGTAGGGGGGAGGGGAGTGATGGCATGGACACGTCACAGTGTACACACCTCAACTGCAATGCAGTCGGACACACATAGTTTAATTAGTAAACAAATGAGGAGGATGACAAGAAGAAAGCAGTGGGCGTAGGAATACACCCCATCATTTAACACCAGATTCCCATAACAGGTATGCAGGAACAGGAACATCGCGAAAATATCTGCACTGATTCTGACCTAACTGTGTCCAAGTCTGACAAGGACAATTAATGCAAAATGTCTGAACTACAATCTACATCAAGATTCAAACTTGTTCAATAGAGTCACTCCCATCTCATATTACACACCCAAACTAATGTTCTCTTTTGTAGGCTCAGGGTTTTGCTAGAAATAGAAACAAAATTTGTTTAAATCTGTCACAATTTTTTTCCTATATATATACTTAGTAGAATTGGAGACTTCAGGGAGGAGGTTTCTTTTGGTACAGTCTGTGTGTCTGAGGTATTTGCCCTATGAATGAAATAAAAGAATTAGGTCTTCGAAGAATTGGAGGCTCTTATTGGTGGAGTGGCAGTTTAACTAAATTGTAAATCGATATTGGTGAGAATTTCTTATTTACATTTTCCAAGGCACTGGCAATGGGTGCATATCCTGTAAAAATCTTAGTCTGGGAATTTATTGAAAACGGACATTGATCAATTTCCATACCATCGTATCTTGATGAACATTTTTGTAGAAAGTCAGTTTTTTGCCCTTGTAAAATTGGAAAAACCAAGTACGATAGTTGAGCTGCCACCCTGCTATTCTTTTAGTCTTACATCGGGTCCACTTACCAACATCTGAAATGTTGACAGTTGTATGTATACAATCTACTTGTCACTTGGTCTGGTGTGTAGTGTGCTGACATCTGATCTCATAAAGTACATGCATCTTTGAATTTGATAAGATTCCTGAACTTTGTATGCTTTGATTGATCATCTTCACTCAGATGTAGCTGGCATGGACTTATGAACAAAGTGCCTGGACACCATGGCAACTTTGCATTCATGATATCTCTCATTCAAGGTGCCCTCAACAAAGTTATAACCAGCTTCTAGTGCCTCTGAGCTATAAACATAGCTTTACTAACACCTATTGTCTGCACATCCATGTTGATTGCTTTTTTCTTAGCTTATCCAGAGTGATGGGATTTTTTTTCCCTCTCAGTCCGGGTTGGCCCTGACAGGCAGGGTCGTAGTAGCCCGTCTCTTAAATGATTTTTCAGTGTTGCAGGGGACGTAAAACTGGTAACCAAAACCAGACTGATGCGTCTTTAAAATTTTCTTTTTATTCCTGATACCTCCCTGTTTGAACCCCTCTGGATCCCTATTTGCAGGATATCTGTTGGCGCGAGCCACATACTCCTCAATCCTCTTTTTATTCACAGATCTTTGTCGAGTTTGTGAACAAGAGAATTTCCCTGGGAAAATGAGCTCCTCACAAGCCATGTCAATTTTGTTGTATTTGATGCTGCTATGCCACTCCTCCCTGGGCATACATCATCGCACTGTCTTTGTCGTCTTTGGAGGAACAGGAGACCTGGCTGCAAAATACTTGTGGCAAGGAATGTTTAATGTCTACCAAACTGAGACAGATGAACTGACAGAGGATATACTTAGGCATGAAGGTGGATGGGCGATCAACCGCACAATTGACTTCTTCAGTGTTGGACGATCCAGCCAGGAGAAAGGAACCGTATTTCTCAGTGAAATCCTCAAATCCAGTGTAAAATGTTACAATAGCAATGATGGGGACGACCAGGTAGCGTTTCACGTCTGTGAGAAGAAACGGAATGAAATGCTGGAAAAGGTCAGCTACATTTCAGCTCAAACTGCGGAGGATTTCAAATTTTTGTGTTCAGAGGTCAGTTCAAAGCTAGTGAAGAAGTCGGGGGAAGTTATCAATGAAGTTATTTTGTACATGGCTATCGCCCCTTCATCCTACGAGTCGGTGCTACAGAAGTTTTACAAGACCTGTAAGAGCAAAGCGGAGCCGGACATACGCTGGAAGCTGGCGCTGGAGAAACCCTTTGGTGTCAACAAAGAGTCGGCTGAGACAGTGTCCTTAAAGATTCTAAATTTCTTTGATGAAGATGAAATCTACAGAGTTGATCATTATCTTGGAAAACCAGTGGTTCAGTCCATTTTGCCATTTCGGTGAGCAAAAGTCTTAAGAACAAAATTTAAATATGATCCTGAAATTTTTATTTCTCATGTTTATTATATTAAATATTGGTCCTCTATTTACCATGAAATGCCTTATGTTATGGATCAGCGTTCCTGTCTCCATGTGATGTTCATTCTAATGGTTAACGGACGCGCTTCCGCTTAAAATTTGTATGATATGGGATATTTACAATTTACAAAACTATCTGATTCTGACCTTTCGTCAATGTTTCTGATTTGATCCCAAAACACTGTCTTTTAGGTCATTTTAGAGGTTGAAAGCTTTGATTTTTATCATGACAGGAAAATCCCTAGACAACAATGCTTTGGAATTCTTGTCCCATGTTTCCAATAGATGCTGAAAATAGAATGCAATATTATCTTTGCTTATGACAAACCCAAGTAGATGGATTATTCGTTTTTCATAACCTCTTGGCCCAGTATGAATCTTATAACAAATCATACTTTGTTTTGTCTTCAGAGCACTAAATCCAGACATTGAGAGGAGTCTAAACAAAGATCATGTGGACAGGGTCGAGATATTCTTAAAAGAATCCATTGGAGTAGAAGGTAGAGTTGAAAGTTTGGATGTGCTATGTTTTATCACATATATATGTATAAGCTTTTCCAAAAATATAATCCTGTGACATGCAGGCTTAATTTTACTACCTCTCAAAGGACTTAAAATTGATAGCTTCATAAGATTTTGCAGGGAGATTTGAGGTTTTTTTTACAACTTTATACATGGATCTCATTAAAGGTAACAAAAGAAACATGTTAAAATTGCAAAATTGGGATACAGTTTTATGTTTCGGAAATCCTTAGTGTTTGAAAATGATAATTTCAGATTGATGAATCTCATGTAGGCTATGCTCTTGATGTGATTCATTAGGGAATCAGTATTGTCTTCATGATGAACTTCCTATATCGAATATATTGATCACTTTTTTTTCCAAAATTGCTTTTCTGCTTCTACATAAAGTTCGCAGCTTTTATATTAAGATGTGCTTCTTTTTAATTGAATGCATTATTTGTTTGTTTTATTAAATTTTGTTTTGTTTGTTCTAAGTGTTGAAATTTCGTCCGCTTTAAGAATTATGAGAAAGCCCAGGGGACCAAAAAGAGAACTAATGAATTTTAGAAACTCATATTCAGTAGAATTCACAAGAGAAGGCATTGGGGAAAAACAGAAACACAATAGCATATTATAAGTACCTGGGAAGTGGTTGTCATGGGTTTAACATTTAGATGCATAGTTAAAACCTCCGGATCTAGAGGGACAAAGGTTAAGATATGGTTAGAAACATACAACTTTCCAGTAAAGGCAGAGAGAATTAGTAGTAAGGAGTGGGTTATTTATAGAGGCGCCAGCCTCAGCTGTTTTGGCCTCTTCTTGTTTTGGTTTTTACTTAAGCACTCAATCAGGCCTAAGTTTCCCTGAGGGTTGCAGAGAGAAACAGAAGCCCTTGTAATGCTTTTGCAATTCACGAGTGGTTCCCCTTCCCATGAAATGGGCATGCTATAGTCCGCACTCCTGCTTTCTCAATGCCCCTGTCCTGGCACCCATAATAGGAAATTCAATGTGTGTTTTTGCTTCATTCGTGGTATTATTTTAAAAAAGTAAATGGGATTGGCTGTTTTTTCCCAGGTTGATTTTTACTTCAGGGCGTAGACACATAAAAGAAACATTTTGACAGAACTGTGAAAAAAAACTAATTTTATACAATCTTGTGATCCTTCAGGGCGTCTTGATATTTACAACAATCTGGGAGTATTACGAGACATCCACCAGAACCATCTGACAGAGCTGCTCACCCTGGTTGCCATGGACTTACCCTCTGACCTCCAGGATACGAAGCGTGTGAATGAAAACAAAGAGAGACTACTGAGACAGACAGAGTCTGTGCGCAGACATAACTCCCTTTTCGGTCAGTATGCCGAGTACAAAGATCAGCTGAAGAAGTTGCCGTCCAATACGTCAGTCGGAGATAACGTACCAACTTTTGCTGCTTCTGTGGTGAAGATAAACTCCCCAAGATGGAAAACTGTTCCCTTCCTCCTGGTATCGGGCAAAAAACTAGATCAAAGAGAAACTTTTGTCAGAATTGTGTTCAAAAGTAATTTTGTGTGTGTTTCACAATGCTTAAGTTCAAGTTTGGATGATGAAAGAAAATATGCTAAACAAATAATTTTTCACGTGGGCCATGGACATGTAAAGAAGCCTTCAATTTTGGTGTCAAAATCATTTACTGAGCCATTATGGCCCCAAAACTTTGAAGACTCTACAGATTCGAACTTGTTTTCTTCATCTCGAGCTTATGGTGAAAGCTTTAATCAATACTTTGTAAGTTCTGTCATTAAGGATAGGTTGGCATATGAGTCAGTTGTTGCAAATATCTTGGCAGGCAAAAGGGAATTTTTTGTGAACACGAGGCACCTGTCCTTGTCGTGGCACATCTGGGATTACTTGGTGGATGTTGAAAAATCTGTCCGTGTGTATGAAAGTTTTGATCCTCACGGGCAGCTCAATTTCATAATGAAAGAAAGTCAGTTGGAGTTTTCCCACTTTGTGGAAGAATCGCTTGTGGCGGATGAGGGTAAGGCTCCAACAGTCATTTCTCATAGTGATGGATCACATGACCAAATGCAAAGCTCTGCGAATTTCCTTGGCCATAGACTCGTCACAACCCGGTCAGACCATTTAGCTTTTCGACTAGCACAAGAAATTGACAGGGCAGCCGAGATTGAAATTCAAGCAAAGGGATCGTTTCACATCGCTTTCCCTGGTGGTCAGTCGGTCATCAAACTGTTTCAGGTGCTGGGTCAGTCATTTGCCAACCTCCACTGGCACTCCATCCATGTGTGGCAGGTGGACGAGAGATGCGTCCCTCACCAAGACGAGCGGTCAAACTTCCAGGCAATGGACAGAGAGCTGCTCAGGTTTGTGGACATCCCTTACTCCAACATCCACGCCATGCCAGTAGTAGCCGGAGGTCGACTGTGTGATGAGGAGTTAGGCGGTGCTCACGCTTATGCTGACGCTCTCAGACATTCTGTTCCAAATTCCCAACTTGACTTTATCGTCCTAGGTGTCGGCTTAGATGGACACACAGCCTCGTTGTTCCCAGCCAGTAGTGTGCTACACGTCGACAGTAACACGTTGGTTGTGACACACGAAGATGGGCCTGCGTTTGCCAGGAAGCGAATGACTCTCACCCTGCCAGCAATAAACAAGGCTAAGCGAATTGCGATGATAGCTACAGGAAAATACAAGCAAGGGCTTATCAGTGAGTTAGAAAAGTCAAAATCAATTGATGACTATCCTGCCTTAGGTGTAAATCCCGTGAATGGTACAGTGACATGGTACATTGATGATGAGGCTTATTCACCAGGCTTTTAACAATTTTCCAGTATTTAGAAGCTCACCTAACATTGCCTTGTGAACAATGCTAGTGAAAGAATTAATTTATTTAGAAGATATGCTTGTCAGATGTTATTTGTTGCTCAAAGTTAAGGCACAGATTATCTGTGATCTCACAGCTGACTTCTGTATTGTCTTGATGACTTTTCTAATTCCACTACTCTGCAATTAACGTTTTATGTTCAACACGCAAAGATTTTTGTCATGAATTGATATGAGACTCCATAATTGTTGTTTGATGTGCAATATGCAAAAATTTGGAGCATGTATTGATTGAGAATCAGTGCAGCCCCTTATAAGCAATCACTGTCACCAAGAATACGGTGAAATCCGCTTAATTTGAAGTTCTCGGGATGATACTGACTTTGATTCATGCTTCTGACCCAGCTCCATTCAAAGCTAAAGTCAGTCATAGAGTAGGCGTAGCCCTCGCTTGCTTGTGCTTTGCAACGTGCACACATTCTTCGTGGTATACACACTTACTGCACAACTCGCGGTTAGCTAGCATGGTAACTGAAGCCCCCTACATTTAGTAAAGAGTGTCAACTAACAAGATGCCCATGCATTCAACCATTTATGGGCTGCTATAGCTGTTCGGCTGGACTTGGGCTCAAATTTGCATGATATATGCAAATTTTCTTTCTTAACCCCCTCTCGTTACCGATCTAAAGTTCCATGCCCAAAATGAAAATGTTCCCTTGCTCGCTTCAGATTCCATCTTGGACAGATTCGACTGTATATCCATAATTGATATTTCTGTAGCAGAATTTCAGTGTGTGGTTTTGGATAAGTTAAAGAGTCTCTTTTCAATGTATCAACTCGTTTTTTAACTGATCAGTTTCTATCCCTGTGCTTTGGTTCTCTTTACTTAACAGGAGTTTTGCAGCTGCAAATTTTATGAAGAGATTATAATATGAACTTAGAGGTTATTATGTCCCTTGTCTTAGCCTACCTTATCCTCATACTCATAACATAATTGCTTTAGACATGTTTTGGGCATTTTGAGATTTCTTACCAAAGTGATTGGACATATCACTCTGGAAGTTCTTCAGAATGCCCAAGATGATGTATTGTTATTTTTTTTAATGTTACTAATAAAGTCAGAGGAATATGGCTCTTACAGTCTCAGGTTGATAGTTTTTTTTTATTTTCTCAAACTAAGAAAAATTACTAAAGCAATTGTGTTATGAGGGTGACGTTATTTCATTGCTCAGTAATTGTCAGCTTGTACATGTATTATTTATTTTCTTTATGGGAAAATCACAACTGCAAGTACAGATATACATGTACATTTGTATATGTAGCATTAAATGATATATTGTGAACTTCCACACAATGTGACGATATGTTAATTTCTTGATCTTAGTTTTGATGAAAATTATTGGTGCTTTTCTTTTTTGATGTCTGTGGTGTAACGGTTAGATTCTTCACCTTCCGGGCAGATGTTTTGAGTTCATGGCTCATGGGGCAGTTTGTTTGATCAAGTCTTAGTTTTTCTACTGGGATACTGTCCCTTTTAGCCCTGACAAGCAGGGTCGAAGTAGCCTGTCCCCTAAATGATCTTACAGTGTTGCAAGAGACGTTAAAATGTAACCAAACCAAATCTTTTTAAAAATCCATGTTTTTTGTCGTATACATGATGTTTTATTTCTCCTTTCAATTTAAATATCTTTGTTTTGACTCTAATTCAGGTTGATGTTGTCTGTTCGGGTGCCAATATTCCTGATAAATCCTGAAATCCAGATAAATGAACAAACCTTATCTCTATTCTAAGTTATTCAACAGCTTACACACAAGGCACAACATCTTGGTTTTAGGATTTTTTCTTTGTAGTTGTCTCCTCTATGTCTGTGTCATGACAGGTATTCCTGTTACATTTGTTGAAAGAAATTGTTTGGTTTGGTTTGGGCTTAACGTCCCATGCAACACTATAAGGTCATTTAAGGGATGGGCGACTTCGACCCTGCCTGTCAGGGCCAACCCGGGCTGAGAGGGACATTGTCCCAGCAGAAAAACGGAAATATACTCAATCAAACAAACTGCCCCACGCGGGCCTCGAACTCACATCCTCTGCGTGGCCTAACCATTACACCACCGTGCCGGTGAAACGAATTGTGTATTGAATATGTCACATGCCACAGGCTGTATGTCCCAGAGCTGAGAGTTTAAAAAACATCGGAGACTATCTCTTCGTTTGAAGTGTGCTTAGGTTTCCTGCTGCCCTCAGAGGTTTATTTGTTTCTTGTTGCCGTTTAATGGCGCCTTCAGGATTGACTGAGGTGGTTGATTCTATGCAGGCTTGCCAACCGTCCCGAAGTTTTTGGGAATGTTCCGAAATCGAGCCATCAGTCCCGAAGTCCCGAAAATGGGCAGATTGTCCCAAAATGTGCCTTGCACTGTCAAAATTGAATTAGTGTAGCCGTATAAAAATATGAAACGTGAAAAAACCCCTACATATTTCCGATTCTTGAAATAATTGCAATTCAAAGTATCGGAATTTTTACATGTACGTTTCATACCCCCCCTCCCCGGCCGCGGATGAGCGCGAGTGTGCTGGATTGTCCCTACTTTGCTTTCTGAAAAGTTGGCAAGCCTGACTATGTTAGAGAGCATACAACGATCATGTATGAGGCAGCCAGCAATTTTGAGTCAGCGGTCAGGTTCACTGTTTTAGAGATATCAAAGTTTAAGGCCGAGGAATACGTTCTGCTGCAAAATTAGTTATTGCGTTTTCTTAATACATTGTATTCATTTTTCTATCCATCTATTGCACTAGAACTTGAAGTAACCTCTTACTGCTTCCTTTTTTGTCGATGAGGGGGGCTGTGATTTCTTGAAATTTATGGGTCATTCCACTCGCTGATATTCCTTGATGTTACCTTCTTTTATTTACATGACAAAATATTGACTGGTTGTATAGTTGGAAGCTTTACACTTGTTAACTGCTTTAAAATTATAATTTTTTTTTTTTACCTCAGCTTTGTATCAAATTTTTTGCCATGGGGATGAAATCTTAGCTTCCCTTTACCCTTTCTTTTTTTTTATCTGGAAAGATCAGGATGTGTAGAAATAGTTTTGCAATCAGAAAATATAATCCCTTGTGTCATCACAAATATAGAGGTTAGTGGCCGATCATGATAGGTGGTTTGTTTTTATGATTGGTTTCTAGTTTTATGTGTCTTGCAACACTGTATGGCCATTTTAAGAGGCGAGCTACTTCGAGCCTGTCGGTCACTAGTGTCAGGGCCAATCTATGCTGAGAGGAACAAGTCCCAGCAGAAAACCGCAGGCTGTCAGCATGTTAGATCTGACTCGGGTCTTATGTGTGACAGGATAGGCGAAGAGCCGACCTATTACACCAAAGGCGCGACCTTAATGGTGGGGATGTGTCATAACGTACATGTATATATCGCTGATTGTTTAACAAAGAGGCGAATACCCCACCACAGGCCTTTTACCTTTCGCCCTTATGCAAAACAACCAACGATATATGTATTTGTGTGAGTTGGAGACAATATTACAAATATCACATCAGATGTAGTCACAGTCAGAGCCATTTGCAATTTTTTTAATTCCCAACTTAAGCGTTAGTGGGTGGTTGGCGGGTTCCCCGGTGTGGTCAGTTCTTTCTACTTCTTTACATGTTCATCATGTTAAAATTGTCCAAATCTACCTCTTGGCCCTGAAATGACATATAGTGTTGATAGCACAGTGAAACCTCAACCAAATAAATTAATAGCTAGTCTTACCAGCCAGTTCATTTGTGTGCGTGTATCAAGCCCCGTATGTTTGGTTTCATGTATCAAGTCCCGGATATTTGGTTTCATGTATCAAGCCCCGGATATTTGGTTTCGTGTATCAAGCCCCGAATATTTGGTTAAAAGTATTTTGAATGTTTTTATATCTTGTTTATTGGATATGTTTCTCTCTGTGATATCCATCTTTACATTTTTGCCATGCTGTTTCATATGACCAGTTTATGTTTGACGGGAAGGAGAGAATTGCCGTTGACAGCTACCTTTCATTTTTTTATGCAGAACTAATTATGTTGTTTGAGTTGTGTGTGTACATATATTATGAGCCTGTGAAATCATGCACCCGTTAAAGCAATGGAAACAGACTTCATCAGCGTTTTTTAAAGCAGCAGACAGTTTTTATCATGAATGTTTTTTGTGTCCCAGAACATTCAATGATCACGTGAAAACACATTTCATAATGAATTGTACTCTTCTAGCACAATGTTTATAAGAGAGAAAGTTGGTAGTCTATTGGTCAGGCCACTGGACTCGTAATCGTGAGGTTGCGGGTTCGAATCCCAGCTCGGGTCCAAAGTTGTGTCCTTAGGTAAAGCACCTTACATTAATTTTCTTCACTTCACCCAGGTGCAAATGGGTACCCTGCCAGGAACAGCGAAAGATCTTGTCAGTACATATGTTAGTGTTTGAGCGCTTGTAAAAGTTGTAAAAGGATAGCTTGCACTGTATGCTTTCCAGGAAGTTCAGAATATTTCTGGATGACTTTGATTTGTCAGGGCAATAATAATAATAATATCCGGGCAACTTTGGTCTGTAGTAATAATAGATTGTAAAGCGCATAGAGCCTGCTTTTAAGCAGGGATATACACTACATGTATATAAATGCAATCCATCATCATCATTATTCATTATTTTGAAAGTCACCAAATGTACAGTGGCCCTGTTTCGCAAACCCTCTTCAACAGTAAGCAACTCTGGCTTCTTCTGTAAAATTACAAACAGCTGTTCCTGTATTATAGAGATCAATCCATAATTTTCTACTGGTGTCAAGAGAAAAGTAACAAGGTTTAACACGATCCCAACGACTTTGTGTTTTCAATTGTGGACAAGTGTCTGGTTTCATTAGGATGTGACAAGTTATGTCAAAATGTGTGCATATATCGTCGGTTGTGTTGCGTAAGGGCGAATAGGACAAAGGCTGTAATGGGGTATTCGCCTCTTTGCTAAACAATCAGCGATATGACGTATGTTGACAAGAAAAGACGTTTGAAGTGAGAAAGGAGCACTCTGTGTTTGCACTTTTATGATTATTTTATGATGATTTATTGTTGAACACACCTTTTATGACATTTTTGCTGTGATGACCATTACAGTTCACCTTCTCTTCTTGTTAGTTAGTTTTTAGTTACCAGTTTTACGTCCCCTGCAACACTGTTAGGTCATTTAAGAGACAGGCTACTTCGACCCTGCCTGTCAGGGCCAACCCAGACTGAGAGGAAAAATCCCAGCAGAAAAAAACCCAGATCGTCTGCGACCGGGGATCGATCTAGGGTCTTCCCGCATGCAAGGCGAGTTGCCTAACCATTACACAACAGCGCCAGTCACCTTCTGTTCTTCAACAGACCATTGGTTTATACCATGCTCGATCTACTAGCAGCATGATTGTGTGCTCTTCTAGTGTATATAAGTCAACATTGCCTCATAGTTTATCTCACTCTTGCTTACTGGCGCCGTGGTGTAATGTTTAGGCTCTTTGCCTGTCATGCAGAAGACCCTGGTTCGATCCCGAGACCAGATGATCTGGGTTTTTTTTCTGCTGGAACTTTTTCCTTCTCAGCCCGGGTTGGCCCTGACAGGCAGGTTCAAAGTAGCCCATCTCTCATATGACCTTACAGTGTTTCAGGGGACGTAAAACTGGTTACCAAATCAAACTAAATCACTCTTGCTTTTCTGTTTGATGTTTTGCTTGATATGAAAAAGAAAGAATGAGTTCAGAAAGTGTCATTTGATGTTCTTTTTCCTTATATGATGGGGTAATGAATAAATTTTATATGATGATCGCTTTGTTGCTTTTTTCAATGCTATACTTTAATGTGATGATTTGCATGTTCTTGAAACTGATACCCCTGGACTCTGTCGTTTCAATTGATTTATGTTTCATGTGTTTATTGTGATGGACACCTGGTGTGGTCTGCTCCTTCTGCCTTTATCTAAACTATTTTAAACATTACTGTCGTCCTTATCTATTTCAACTTCCAAGTATGGTAATAAATATTGAGGTTAATGTTTAGACAGTAAAGTCTTTAATCTGCACATAGCAAAAGCAGACGCACAGGTTTTAGGTTTGGTTTGGTTACCAGTTTTACGTCCCCTGCAACACTGTAATGTCATTTAAGAGACGGGCTACTTCGACCCT
>JAUKPP010251655.1:419-12621 GCA_032273245.1 Phyllaplysia taylori
TAGGCTAATTTAATCCCCCACCCCCCCCCCCCCCCCTTTTTTTTTTTTTACGTCCATGCCCAAGTTTGTGCTTTACTTCCTTCACAAGTTGTGCTGCAGGGACATGGTGCTAGCCTCAAATCAAGAGTTATTACTAAAATAAAAGAATATTGTCTTTCAGATTTTCATTTCACTGCAATTGACAGAACACTGTGCATCCACAGACACATCTTGAGCCTGTTTTTCATTATGCTCACAGGGAAACACACGCCTCTTGAAACATGTGATAATGCAGAAGATACTCTTAGCTTTAGTTCATGAAATAATTACTTTTTTGCTTCTTCCACTTTTTTTAAAAACAAACACTCTGATTTTAAGATGGTGATACGCAAAGTGGACACTCAAGGCAATTATACATTCACACTTGTCTGTGGGAGGACGTATTATATTGGCTTACACTTCAGATGGTGTTCAGCATTAGAAATATCAGCTGAGGTGCAAAGCGGAGCTCACAGATAGTCAGAATCATGAGAATATCTATGCTCAGTGCAACGCTCACCCTTCCATAAGAGCACAACTACCTAGCAATGTGACATTAACAACACTTAGTGAAGTATAAATGTCTTAGATATAATATGTCTTTGCAGATGCAGGAAATTTAGGGAGAAAGTTTTGGTATTTAGAGACTTTGTTTATAATCAGCTGTCTGGAGCAATCCTTTGAATCAGGTTTCTGAGAACTATAGAAGCTGCTTAAAGAAACGTGCGTAAAATCTGTACATGTAGAAAAAGAAAATTTGCATCATGATGCCATTGAACAAAAACATTTTTCTATGATAGGACCCTTTTGGAATTCTTTTTCTTCGTTTTTTTTATGGCATCTCTCTAGCCACAGCACAGATTCAACAAGACCCAAATGATCCAACCAAGTGGCAGATAGTGAGCAACACCACCCAGGCCACACCGTCCGTGCCTGTGTCAGCATCTGTTGGCTCATCGGGTGCAGCCTCGTCTGGCTCTGAGAGTACGCCGTCCGGCAGGAGGCTGCGGAGGGTAGCCTGTACCTGTCCCAACTGCACCTCCACAGAGAAGTGAGTAGCCATCGGGATGGTTTTCGCAGTCCTTGGCCGGGTGGTAGTGCACCCGCCTACAAATGATTTGAATCCTGGGAGGTTCAACAGGATTTTTTTCTTAGTTTTCGTGGCTCTAACCCCTGTCCTATCAGAGATGGGTCTAAAATTTGGAGAGTGACCTTAGTAGTAGTAGTAGTAGTAAGGAGTGGGTTATTTATAGAGGCGCCAGCCTCAGCTGTTTTAGCCTCTTCTCGTTTTGGATTTTACTTAAGCACTCAATCAGGCTTAAGTTTCCCTGAGGGTTGCCGCGTGCTGCGTCAGCAGCACTACATCATGCAATTTGGAGTGACCTTACAGTGTTGCAAGGGGCATTAAAATAAATAAAAAACAACCAACATCCCCTGCTGTAGTAATTGATTAGAAACCTACATTACAACTGATATTTGCATTCAAACCTGCTATGCCAGAACACTATGCAAGACACACACCTCTTAATTTCCCCTATCAAAGACAGCAAATGTTCCTTTTGATTCCTTTCTGAAAAGATTTGAATGCATTTTTTTTCTATTTCTCTTTAGTTTTCAGGGAGCCTTCATACTTTTTTAGATTGTGCTTCCAATGGGGTTTTGGTAAAACTTTTTGCTAATTCTTAATGTGTCAAAAGGTAAATAGTCACTTGTCCGTCCAATTTTCCCCTTAAAATGATTAATACCCTTACTGCTGTCACTTCATTGTAATATTTTAAATCCACAGAGTCACTGGAGAAAATAAAAAGAAACAACACATTTGCCACATAAAAGGCTGTGGGAAAGTCTATGGGAAAACAAGTCATCTAAGAGCCCATCTCAGGTAGGGTTAAAGAGTAATGTGACTATGAGCAAAGGGATCGTCATCTTTGATAATGACATGAAAATGATTTGTTTGATGAAGTGATCTTAATTTACTAACTTCACTAACATGCTATCGTGCAGTTGTAAGACAACTGATGAGCCCATCTCACCATCATTTAGTATAAAGTCCCATAACTAGCCACTGAAATTTGTTGTCATATTCCATACAACACAAGGAGTGGTAAGTTTGTTTTTAAGATTCAAGTGAACATATTAAGCTGTCCGTTGACCTGTCACTATTAGCCATTCTCACCCTACTATGAACATTTGTCGACCAATACTAGGCATAGTGATCCCCATTCCACATGAGTTACTTGAAACTATCACTTTTATTTTCGATTGTGGATGGGTTAGGCTTGTACGAGTTAGACTATTAACTTCAGAAACATTTCTTTTTTTTTTAGATGAATGATTTTTGCAGGCCATCACACATACAATTATGTTTTATGGGGAAAACTGATTTTTATCTTTGGCCACTTTGATTTTAATCTTTGTCCAGTATATTCAAACATGCTTTAGATGTTTTTCTTATATCGGTGATGTTATTATTTGTCATTTTCTTTCTCTTAGGTGGCACTCGGGTGATCGCCCTTTTGTTTGTAGTTGGCTGTTTTGTGGCAAGCGCTTCACAAGATCAGACGAGCTGCAAAGACACAAACGGACGCACACAGGTAGTGTCTATTGATGGAGCACATTTTGCTGCCTAATACATGTATCATATATTTGAAACTGTTATGATTTAGTGAGGTTGTTTTTTTTCTTCAGTTTGAAACTTGGTAGAAATGAGGTGACATAGAAACTGAAATTTAGAACTACCGTTAATGAACACAAAGACAGACCATTTTCTTCCACTTACATGAGTTAGAATCCCACTCAAACAGGACAAATCTAGAACATTCCTTGATATTACTGTACATCATCATGTGTGCTCCACTGCACATCTTCAGATAACATCAAGGCCATGCTTTTCCCTCTAGCGAATAATGTTGACTGCTCAATCTGCATGATTATTATGATAACTAAGATCTACCACAAACCCTGTACCTGTCTTCACTTCATGTCTTTGGACAACACAGGGTCATCAAGTAAACAGCTATAATAAAGTATCCTCTCAAACAGACCAAGTGACAATGTGCAGATGGTGAAAAAAGTTTATCAAGTCAATTCAATAAAAGATTTGAAACTCATAATCTTGTACCAACTGCTTTCCCCTGCAAGTTGTGCTCAATGGGTAGCATGAATTTTAAGGTTACTATTTTTTGCAGTTGCTTGCCTCCTGCAGTTACCGTTATTTTTGTGATGAAGGAAATTTTTTTAAAAATCTTTAATTTGTTCAGGAGGCACTTCATTCAATATTTAATACATTGTTGATTTTGCACCTTTCAAAGAAAAATTTGTTTGCAAGAATATAAGTAACTAGGTTTTGGAGTTTAGGGTACATATTTCTCACTCTTGCTGAAGCAGCTTTTAAAGAAAGAAATCTAATGATAAATACATATGCAGCAAAAAAGCTCTAGATAGTTACAGGAGTACATTATGGATTTCACCAGGTCTTAACCATCGTGCGTGATTTCTCTTTAATTTGTCACCTTTCCCTGCTCTTATACACACATCCAAATACACACACACACACACACACACACA
Organism: Phyllaplysia taylori; assembly: GCA_032273245.1. Taxonomy (NCBI): domain Eukaryota; kingdom Metazoa; phylum Mollusca; class Gastropoda; order Aplysiida; family Aplysiidae; genus Phyllaplysia; species Phyllaplysia taylori. The sequence goes on from JAUKPP010251655.1 coordinate 4,005, forward strand.
CACACACACACACACAGAGCTTTATAACCTTTCATTCTTTTTATCTTTTTTATTGTGGCCCATGTTCATTCCTATCAGATTGACGCCACCTGATTAGTAAATCAAGAGGTGCAAGTACATGTAGTAGTGTTAGCAATTGCCGACATAAAGTGTGACCAGTCAGCTCAATTAACAAATTTGGTTAAGATTTCCATATATGTCGAGGTGGATATTTCGGTAACTTTCACTCTTAAAAAGATTGGGCAGCTAGTGAAGCAGAATTGTGCATGATGTTCATATTAGAATTTGGGGGAAAGAGATCGAGAGACCCTTCATTCTTAAAAAATAAGCAAACGATGCAGTTGTAAATATTTATTACTGCACTGAGCGAGTGTTTTAGGGTTCAACACTTCACAAGGAAATTATTTGTGGCTGTATGATTTCATTCTTTTGATTTCAATGCAAAACATTACATTATGTCAGATCAAGAAAGGGCGCTTCACTGTTTACAGCTCTGAAAACTCTTTTTTTTTGTTTAGTATGACAACAGCTCTCAGTTTCTTTAAATCATAATGCATTCATTTCTTTTTGCAGGTGACAAAAAATTCCAGTGCCCAGAATGTAGTAAACGATTCATGCGGAGCGATCACCTGTCAAAGCACATTCGTACGCACAACAGCAAGCGACAGCTTCTCGGGGATGCTGTTTCCAGTACACAAGGTAGTAGCTACTGTTTCTGTCCATTTGCTTGAATGTCAGTAGGACAACAGACAAAAAAATTACATTTTTATCCAGACTTAAATACATGTGTTTTATCAGTATTATGTGATAGACAATGCGCACTGACTAATCTCCTGTTAAGGTTTAAAGAATATTAAGAATATTCAAACATTATGCAAAAGAAAAGTTATACCCACAGAATGCAAACCAATACAAGAACTTTGATGCCTTATGGTCAGATTTGTCTTGTCTCATTTTCTCTATGAATTCACTTCACTTGTAGGATTTTTTAACCAGAGGTAGGAATTTTGAAAGTTGGATTTCAATGGACGCATTGATTCGAAATCTTGTCGGAGGCTGTCATTTTCTTTGTCATCAAATAATAATAATAATAGATTGCATTTATATAACGCATATCCCCACTCGAAAGCAAGCTCTATGCGCTTTACAAACATTATTACCGCAGCAGACCAAGTCATTTAGAAAGCCTCTCACCTTCCTAGGAAGCATACTGTGCAAGCTGCCATTTTACAGGTTCTGAAGCACTAACATAAAGATGAGATCGTTTGCTGTCTATAGACCGGTACCCATTAATACCTGGGTAAAATGAAAAAACTTTGTGTAAAGTGCCTTTTCCAAGGACACAATGTCGGGCTGGAGTTGGGATTTGAACCCGCATCCTTCCGATTACAAGTCCGGCAGCCTAACTAAGCCACTAGACTATTGACGCCAAATTTCACATATGGAGTGCAAAACTCAAAGGAGTAGAGTGTAAGATTTTCATAAGAATGAGAAGTACTGGTAGAGACTTTACCTACATCAGCGTCTGTGGTGTAATTGTTTGCCTTTTGCCTTTCACACAGAAGACCTTAGTTTGATTCTTTCATTGGAATGAGCATCTGGGTCTTTCTACTGGGATCTGTCCCCTGGGTTGACCTTGAAAGGCAGGATTGAAGTAGGCTATCTCTTTAATGACCTGACAGTGTTGCAAGGGATATAAAACTAAAGACCAAAGCAAGACTATGTATACAAGTGTAATCCCTTTGAAATTCAAATGAGACAGTTTTTTCCAAATAAACAATCTGTCATAAAATCTTTATATTGAATTACTTATACTGAGCATCAAAAGTAGCAGGACACTTTTGGATCAACGATAAAGTCCCGATATTTGTGAACAAACCTCTTGTGTTTGGTATCAAATTGAAGGAAATTGATTAAATTAAGGAATCTAAATATAGCAATATTAAAGTAGAATTCAACACTTTTGGTAACAGCCAACAGCCATGAATAAAAGGAGTAAAAAAATCAATCATACAAATTTTGATGCTCAGTATGTTTTGTTCAAATATATCACATTAAATTAACAAGATTTTCATCTCTTCAATCCATCAGGTCTTGAGATGGAGCATGGCATGGATGGGGAGGATGATGATGAACAGGATGGGTGCATGATTGACGAGAAGATGTACCGCACGGCCATGTCGGATGATGAGGAGGACGACCCTGACCACAGTGAAAATGTCAAGTTGGAAGCTCTGGCTGTGTGATACTCACTCTTCATGCCATACTGATAGCCTAATTTTTAGTCTGTGCACGATATTACTTCAGCTCATATTCCTCATTTTATATTTTATTAAATTCATACTATCCTATTGGCCAAGACGGGTAAATTGTTGGGTGTGTGCACTTAGATCAAAATTACTTTCAGAAACCTGTTCATTTATCTAGAAGGAATTGAGGTCAAGTGACTCCGTGTTGCTCTTCTCTCGCTTGTTATCATTGCTTAAGTCATTTTATTTCCCAGATCTTTTGTTTTTGAGGAGGTAGTGTTAGGTGTTTTCACTTTGCAACTCTAGATGTAATCAGGGCCAAACTTGTTTCATAATCACCTCATGCTAGTCTTCAACTGTTTTTATGTGCTGGATAAGTATTTGACTGAACCCTTTGCTTCCACTCATGATTCAACAATGCACTGTTTGCTAAACATGTACACATTTAAAATTGTTTGGAATGGAATCTTCACTCCGCTTTCCCTATCAGTCCCAAAGATTTGTCATAAAGAGCATGAAAATGGGAGAAGTGTATGAAATTTTTCAGCTTCAGGATAAATTTTGCCGTTCACCCATGGTAACTCAAGGGGTTGTGTTGAGAGGGGGGGGGGGGGGGCTTCACTTCATTCGCAAAAAACAATAGAAACTATGGATTATTGATCACAGCTGGAGAAGCTCAGGGGAAAGTGCCCATAGTCAAGCATTTTTGCAAATGAAGTACATTTCACAAAATGCTTTGGAAAACATTGATTCCGTTAGCAAAGACTCAGGATAAAGTCCGGTTAGTCAAACATTATGCAAGTACAGTGCCGTCTGTCTACATCTACAGTGTACCCAGGATAGTACAAAGTTTTATCGAGATATTTTCTCCAGTTACAGCACCCAAATTATGCAACCCGAGAGTCCCTGTTACAGTGCATTTCAGCCACAAGGTGTGGCTTCCCTTTTTGTCCTTTGAGGAAAGAATTAGTAGTAAGGTGGGTTATTTATAGTGGCGCCGGCCTCGGCTGTTTTAGCCTCTTGAGGAAAGAACTGAAGATAATTTGTACAGCGGTATGTTCTTGTGGAACAACATTTTAATCAAACCCAAAATTTATCTAGTCGTGGTGTGAAATCCAGAGCTCATCAATGCAGAAATGGTAATCCGCCTATTTGAAGCAATTTGTGCCTCAAAGTATTTGTGGGGCTCTCTGTGGAAAGGGACCAGATGTATCCCCATTTCAAGTTGAAATATAGGCTCAAAATTAACAAATGTCTGTATTATTAGTGATGTTTTCTTTTTTCATCTGAAAAGCTTGTTTAATATGTGATCAATGTACAAAATCTTTTGTCAATCTGAAGGCTGTAAATATGCCATTAAGAAAATTTCAAAGGGCAAATTTAGGCTTAAATAAAAGCAAACTAATTCTTTTTTTTTTAAATTTCAAAACTTGAAAACTTATAAATCTTTTTAGATGATTTGAAAAACATTCCAGGATTTAACCCCAAAAAACAACAACAATGTATCATCAATAACCCCAAATACAGACATTTGGCCCCTTTTTTTTTTTTAGAGAGCAGCACTTTTGTTCATCCTCATGATTTAAATTCCTAGATCAGCGATGTGAAATACGCAACCCGCCTACTTGAAGCAGTACAATATGCTACATCAAAAACAATATGGAGATGTCGCTAGTCAACCTATAGAACCTTAAAAATGTGTGTCAAAGAATATTTTACCTGAAGGACTACTGAATGCACTTTTCTTTGAATTTGAATTCAATCACTTGTTTGCTTCCAACTACTTTGCACACAAGTCAAATATAGACCAATGAGTTTTCTTTCAACCTTTTTGGTGCAATTCAGCCTTTTGGGTGCAATAGATGGTATTTTTTATTTGTTGTAACTATCGATCAAATATTACGAAAAGCTTGTCTAGGAATTTCTCTATTTTGCTAATTTTAAGGGATTTTTCAGTCCTCTTTAAAAAATTGTGCCCCCCAAGCTTTTGACATGCAGAGATAAAGTATTGCAATGGTTGAAAAAGAACTAGTGAACTAGCCTATGGGAAAATGTTTGTCATGCTAATCTATTGATATATGATTATTTTATCTCTCAATTGTGGTTATCCCAAAGTTGTTTTATCCTCGAAAAGTGTTGAATAATATATTAGCCTGTGTCACGTAGCCTGTCTGAATTTTTATTTTTTTTTATTTTTTTTATTATTGTTCAACGAAAATGCTCACATCTTTGACAGAGGCTAGAACTTTCTTTTTGTAATGGCATTGACAGAGGTTTTCCAGTATCTATTTTCTTTTACTTTTAATCCCATGTACTGTCGGTGATAACCACTGATCATAATATGTACAGAGAACATTCCTAAAGTCTTTCTTTACTAACTGAGGCCTTGAAATACACACATATATTCTGCCATTGTTGAGGTGTTTGTATTATACATATTATATTGGTTCAACAATTATGTTGGGTACATGTTAGGATTCAAATTTTCATTTGAGAACCTTTGTACAGTGAGACTTCCGGATAACGACATCGCTCGGGACCATAAAATTATGTCGTTATTTAGAAGTTTCCAAGATGGCGGACATTGGGATGTGGTAAATCTGTCAATAACGATTGTTGACAAGCTGTTGTGGGGAATTCGGTACTTAGCGGCAATGTCCTTCTTTGGCATGGTAATGAAAAACTTGTTCAGCGCAAAAAATGCGATGCTGAAGCTAAGCAATGAGTAAGCGCTACCACTGGGAGCGGGGGAGGAAGTGGTGGCGCCCGATCGCCGGCCTACCAAATCGATACTTCGGCCTTTGTACATGTATTGTATGCATTTTTGTGCGAAGCACCAGATCGGCGAGTCAACCTCAATCTGAACGATTAAGACGTCTATCAATACTAAAATGGATGATCTGTCTGCTTTCCAAATTTGAAAATTGCATATCCATAAGTTCTTATTTTATCGGCTTCTGAAAATTACGGGGGGTGGTTTTCAGAAGAAAATATCTCCGGATCTACCACATGGATCTGATCGAAACGAACGCCATTTTGAAGTGCTTCCTTTTCTCTTTATAAAAACGTACCGAAAATGATTCGGCGATTCACATACGAAAGAAAATTGCGAAATAATTAAGCCCACCCGAAACGCAATGCATCACAACCGATCACAAAAGTCTACGGGGCGCAGCGCGGCAGATTCACCTTGCGACTCACGCGTTCACTGAACTGCCTATTACGGGGAAAACGGCAAATTATTGGCTAAGACACGGTGTCAAACATCAACAGTTGCAACCTCGATGTCGTTATTCAGAGGTTTTACTAGAATGTATGTCGCTATTTAGAGGCTTTTTATTATCAATGTTATATAGCAAAAAAAGTTGGGACCAGAGGCCGATGTCGTTATCCAGAGAATGTCGCTATTCAGAGAGGTCGTTATCGGGAAGTTCCACTGTCCTTTTGTCAAGAGCGTATGTGGCTATGAGTATGAGATTTCTATATGTATGTGCATAGGTAAAGGTTTTACTTGAATAATCTCTATCTGGCTGTTCAATGCATTATCACTGATCATAAATTGTTTGCACTTTTTTTCCTAATCTCTTCTTTCTCGCTTACTTTCTTGCTTTTAAGGGGATTCTTTGACAAGATAAACATTTCAAAGATTTTCCGATCCATTGTCTGGTCTAATCTTCTGTCCTTAAGTCATGAGAACTGAGGTATGCCCCAAAAAAGACATTAAGAACCAGAATAGTGAAAACATACTCTTTATTGAAAACCCAAGTCAACTGTTTTACGAATTACGGTCCACTCCTTAAGGAAACTTTTGTTTTACAATAGTAAACGGGCAAGTCTTTTCTTGATATACATACTAAATTATCAAATAAAATAACTTATGGTTACATCCCCTGTAGGCTATATGCCCTGCTACCTCTGAGAGCTTTCATCCAATACATGTACAATGATTACTCCTGTTGTTCTTTGGTGATAGCCTTTTACCTTTTATTTTGTTTTTTTTATATGATGCTCTTTCTTTTGTATGCTTTGACTTTGACTGGAGTGATATAAGCTGAAATTCTAGAGCCGGCAGAAACACTGAAGCCTTAGAGATAACATGTTATTGTTTATACACGTTATAGCAGCCATGCACAAATTGTTTTAATGGAAGACGTCTGTTCAAATTTGTCATAGTAAGCAGGTGATCTTAGGATTTCAATTTGCACTGAGAATAGTACAGAAAGTTTCTGGCAGTTGTAAAAAGTCAATTATTTGTTTGGATGGAAGAATGGTTTTATAGGTGTTGAAAAGAATTTGCTTTCAATGTTGTTTTTAATTCATACATGGCTTGCAACACTGTTGAGTAATGTAAGAGGAAGGCTACTTTGACCTAGTCTTTCAGAGCCGTAGAGGATACAACATCCTAGCCACTGGCTGAAGAAATTTTTTTAATTTTAAAGTGAAATCTTCGCCACATTGGGCTTAAACTTGTATGAGGAGAAGGTCCTAATAATGAAACAACAGGCGCCAATGAAAAGGAAAGAAGCATTCAACCCTGTAGGAATATACATGTAAGACATTTTTTCTCCAAGTCGCATATAGAAACTGTTTTGTCGATTGCCTAGTTGTCTTGCGGAGCTTTGCATGCCTACATGCTTACATGTTACTGTAAGCAATTTGAATGTTCATGAAGGATGTATTTTGAGAGACTGCATGTGAAAAACAGATATGTAATAATGCATGCAGATACTTTTAAAAATGTTTCTGGCTTCTTTTTAGCTTATTATTCACAACTACTCATTTTGTTTTATTAGCAAGCACTGACAATGTTTAGTGAAAAGCCTAGTCCTGATGAGTTATGTAGAAGCATGCACATGTACACTAGCAATTTTTTACATTTTTACACCATTGCCATCTTATTTCTACCACTGTTCATGATCACACCATACGGTATTACTTTTTTGTAACATCTATTTTAACGGTTGGCTAGTTAGTTTAAAGTTAGTTGTTTATAGAAGTGCCAGCATCTTTGGCTGTTTTAGCCTTTTTATCATTTGGAAATATCTAAAACTCTCCATGGTTCGGCAAAAATGAGAGTGTGCTTTTGTTTCAAATGTGGTGAAGATCCCAAAGTTTGATATTTGTACATCAATGGTAGCCAACCTCTGATTTAGATTTTGTTTTGCTGTCATCCGCTTCAAAGGCCTTTGATATAAAAAAAAATTATTGTTTGTTGAAAAAAATGGTAATCACTGAATTTCTCTGTATTCTTTGCATAAGAACTGATTCTCTTTTCTGATGCATAATCAACTTTCTAATTAAGATTTATTTTGCAATATGAATTATTATAAGCTTCTCTGTTCTTGCAACAAAGGTGAATGATCAATGATGTTCTTCAAGACTTACCTTTCTCACATGGTACATACCATGTGTTTGTTGAAGGATTCTTTTTTACAATTGTCAGTCAACCTATCACAATCATTCAATCACTCTATATATCACAATTTCACACCTTGTGTGTGTGAAGGGAAGCTTGGTGTTTTTGTTTTAATACAGGCATTTCCGTCAATCATGTGTGTATTTTTGCTTATATTTTCAAAGTTGTTGATGCTGGGAAAATAATTTATATTGACTATTTAGGCAATCAGTAAGAAGGAGGCATGAGACGTGTGCTTCGTTCAAAGCTTTTACAATCAGTTTTGTTGCATGATAAAGGGTGTATTTAAGTTTGAATGAGTGAAAGAATGTATGAAAATAGAAATTTATATTTTGTACACTTTGTTATTTGACTGGGAATTTTTGTAGAACTATAGATAAATCTTGTCATTCATCAGAATATTGATTAACACTCCATCATCTTCAGATACATGTATTGCATAGTAATATAATGTATCCCATAACCGCATTGTTACCAATACATCTGATGTGTTTAAATGTACATCCGTACATTCTTGTCTCAATAAATCATTCATTCACTTCCACACTGAAATAGTCCAGTACAGTAATTATTTCTGTTCATATAATTAGTACACATTGCTGACTGTTTAGCAAAGAGGCGGATACCCCACTACAGTCCTTATGCTATTCGTTTTTATGCGAAACAACCAACCACATATTATAGTAGCCTATACAACTTGTTTGTCTTGATAATATAAATCATAAATCTTGATAATATAAATCATAGCTAGGTAGGTAGGCAGCATGCTCTGTGCTATATTCAGAGAGGAAAGAACCGGCGCTGTGGTGTAATGGTTAGGCTCTTTGCCTTGGATGCGGAAGACCCTGGTTCGATCCCCGGTCGCGGACAACCAGGGTTTTTTTCTGCTGTAATTTTTTCCCTCTCAGCCCGGGTTGGCCCTGACAGGCAGGGTCGAAGTAGCCCGTCTCTT
>JAUKPP010251666.1:0-12620 GCA_032273245.1 Phyllaplysia taylori
CAGTCCAGGAAACAACAGATCTAATTGTGCAGGAGTGAAAAATAACAGGCTGAGATTAGATTGTCAAAATATTTTGCGGCTTCTGCGGGCCGACAGACACAGACGCTGGAACAACTGTCACCGTAAAGTGATGAAAATTCCAGTTGAGAAAAGATCTGTTTATGGTCAGAAATTACAGATCTGCAGGTAAATAAAGTATCAAGATTAAGAACACTAATTGCAAACATGAAGATACACTTCTGTCAGAATATACGGATCAGCAACGTAGGCTACATAATCCACCTCTCGGCCCTGAAATGACCTAATAGTGTTAATAGCACAGTGAAACCTCAACAAAAGAAATTAACAGCTAGTCTTACCAGTCAGTTTATTTGTGTGCGTGTATCAAACCCCATATGTTTGGGTCATGTATCAAGCCCGGGGTATTCGGTTTCGTGCATCAAGCCCCGTATGTTTGGTTTAAAATGATTTTTAATGTTTTTATACCTTCTTTATTGGATATATTTCTCTCTGTGATATCCATCTTTACATTTTTGCCATGCTGTTTCATATGACCGGTTTATGTTTGACGGGAAGGAGAGAATTGCCATTGCCAGCTACCTGTCTTTTTTTTTATGCAGAACTTAATGAAATGTTTTTTGAGTTGTGTCCTTGGGAAAAGCACTTTACATGAACTTTCCTCACTTCATCCAAGTGTAAATGGGTACCCAGCCATGAACAGCGAAAGATCTTGTCAGTGTGTTAGTGTTTGAGCGCTTGTAAAAGGGCAGCTTGCACTGTATGCTTCCCAGGAAGTTGAGAAGGTTTCTGGATGACTTTGGTTTGTCAGTGTAATAATATGAATAATAATATCAGGGCAACTTTGGTCTGTAGAAATAATAGATTGTAAAGCGCATAGAGCCTGCTTTCAAGTGGGGTTATGGGCTATATAAATGCAATCCATTATCATTATCATTAGCAACAGAGTAAAAATACAGAATTTACACATTTAGTGCATATAAATATGCACACTTTCAAGCCTTTGAGAAAAACAGAAGACAAAACCATGACTCAACACTTATAGGTTATAGTTCTATATCTTTATGACCAGAGTTTTTTTTACGCTGTTTGCCCGAGTTTTTTCTGAATGGCGAATGAAGCAGACCCATTCTTTTTGTTAAAAATCTGAAAAAATACATTGGCTTACAATACATGCTTGCATTATTGGAGATTCCACAGTGGCAACAGTGACATTCTTTGGTGTTTGGTAAAAAAAAGCGTTGCGGGTTCAGTAAAAGTTTACAAAAGTGAAGAGACCCACACGGAACGCTGGGGTGATCGTTCTTCCTGGAAAATGAGGAATGAAAATAAACGCTGCCAGCGTTCCTCCAGTCATGAAGAGTTAAAAGAGAAATCATTGCTATCAAAATAAACTTATGCCGTATAAAAAAATTCCCTTATAAATGATATTTTCACGTTATAATAAACTTTCACTGATAGAAAATCTGTAAATAAAAAGTAGAAAGATAAATAATTGTTGGAAATGGAATTCTGAAAGCATAGGGAGAAACACCGAAGTCCAATGGAACGTTTCGGACTTCAGAGCTGCTTTGTCTTATCCTCAGTCAATTTGCTACTGGAGTACTGAAGTGAGCGATGCAGATCATGTCCGAGATTCACATATCCTGAGAGCATGAGATGGAATTAATTTGATCTAAGCAGACATTTTGCTGACACTGTCACTCTCCTGAATCAAAAGTCCAGATGAAGCAGTAGATTTGTGGAAAATACTCGTATGATAGAAAAACCAGAATAAATGTGATGTAGTTTGATCAAGGGAAAAGGCAAATTCGCATAGTTTGATCAAGTAATGAAGTAAATTTGCATAGTTTGATCAAGAAACGAAGTAAATTTGCATAGTTTGATCAAGAAACGAAGTAAATTAGCATAGTTTGATCAAGAAACGAAGTAAATTTGCATAGTTTGATCAAGAAACGAAGTAAATTAGCATAGTTTGATCAAGTAACGAAGTAAGTTTGCATAGTTTGATGGCAGAGAAAAGTGACTGTTACAGTTACACGCAAGTGGCTGCTACGGAGAGGGTCTGAGTCATGGTTTATTAACCCCCATGTTATACATTTCCTATGAAGATCTACTTCTCACAAACTACACGGATATTTTGTTTCTATGCTAAACTTGTAACACTGTAAGGTCAAGGCAGCTCGGTGAGAGAGAGACACAACATCCCATCAGGGAGACAAGTATGTCTCCAACTATAAGGCACACATTAAATTATATTCTTCATGAGAAAAACTCATACAATCTAAAAATTCAGATTTCATAAAAAAGCTCAATTTGTACACACAAAAACAATTATAGCGACAGATCTCAACCAAACTAGTATCCCACGCTGCCATTATAGAGACATTTTCTATAACCTGGGAATATTCAAATATTCCTTTTCTATCTGACTACCAGATGGATTTCATGAGCAAATGCAGTACAATAGAACATGACTATAGCGGTACAAGCTACAGCGGGACCTTGCTTACAGCAGGACCTTACAGGAATCCCCCTTTTTTCCTATCTAAACTCAATCACCTGTGCTCGGTATTAGCAGGGCAAGTAAAGGCCCAAACTCGGATACAGCGGGACCCCAGAGGCAAAAATCAAATATAATCCAACTACTATAGGCAGGGGGACGGCATCAAGAGCACTAAATATAGCTACCGTTGATGTTCATAGCAAAACCGCTCCTCTAAAGGAAACCCCAACTCTCTGCCTCGCTTTTTCGTTTTTGAATTTTGGACTCCTGCATTTTGTTTATGGTGTCGTTAATGACTGAAACAACAGCGTCTTCCTCTGCACGGGGGGTAATCATGTGGATTTTAGGAAATTTTTCGACAATTTCCCTTAACATTCCTGTAGTGGGAACTCGCCTACAGCGGGATTTTTCTACTGGAATTAAAAGTCTCGCTACAACCATGCTCCACTGTACTAGCCAAGAGACTTAATCTTTTAATAATGCCCTTTATGAATTACCTGATCCTACTCCACTGTATACGGAATTCGTTCAACACAATACCCCATGTTAAATGTCCATTATAATTTTTTCGTTGTTACTAAATTCGTTGTAGACCATGCACTTGCAAGGCAAATAACTGTCTCAGCTTCACAAACATATACTTTGTAGCGCTTTGTGATGGGCCCTTGATGACATGTTTATTGGTAGCATTTTCCATTATTTTTGTTGTAAAGAAAATCACTTCATTTTGATTACGTTTCCAAATCCGTGTCCGTCCATTGTAGGGAAAACTTTAGACAACTCTCAACAGGCGTCAAAGTTTACGGCAGAGCTGCTGTAGGCCTTCCACATGCCCTGGTTCTGTAGGCAGACGGTCCCGCCGCCCCTTTTGAACTGACTCTTCATGCGGTTGATGTCGCCAATGCAAGTCCATGGCGCTGAATTCTTGCCTGATCCAGACTAAAGAGTGAGAGAATGAGAATAAGATTGTTCATGAAGACCACAATGAAGAAATACTGAGGAAAAAAGCTTTGCTTTAGTCAACAGGTGAGAGCTGGTGGTACATAGCTCATGACATGCAAACAAAATGGCAATCTACCAGCGCTGTGGTGTAATGGTTAGGCTCTTCGCCTTGCATTCGAAAGACCCCGGTTCGATGCCCGATCGCGGACAATCTGGGGGTTTTTATGCTGGGATTTTTTCCCTCTCAGCCCGGGTTCGCCTTGACAGGCAGGATCGAAGTAGCCGGTCTCTTAAATGACCTTACAGTGTTGCAGGGGACGTAAAACTGGTAACCTAACCAAACCAAAAATGGCAATTTCGCAAAGGCTGATTATCTTTTAAGTATTTTGTCAAGGACAGTAACTTCAACATGTTTCACCCAACTATTGGTGTGATATTAAAGAAAATTTATTTATTGAGCCACGGTGCTCACAATCTCAGCTTACCGGCACATAGGTAGTTGCCCATTTGGCGTGGTCTTTGGTTTCATTGAACGTCACATCGCCAGGTAATGTAATGTTAGTGACCTTCAACACCTGTAAAGAAATAAATGGGCAGCTATCAAACAATTGGTCATTTCTACGTAACAACATGTGGTGTTTGTTTGTTGGAACACAGCAGCCTTTCTTCCATCATCCCCTCACTGAAATTCACAAACTACCACTGTTTAAACAAAAATAATAGAAAAAATAATAAATCAGACTATTCAGACTTTGAGGTCTTGACAAAGGGAGGTAACAAAAGTAAATGTTCCCAAAATTTGTCTTTACATAGTTGTTTCCCTTTAATTAGAGCTCTTTGTTATTGCATCTTGAGTCTGTTATGCATGAACCATTGAACTGTCTGCTTTTGACTTCACTCAAAATGAGTAGAATAGACCTGTGCTTGTGACATTAAGCTAAATTGCCTGATACCACTTGCAACTGCTCAACACTTTGAGGATGCGGGTACCACGTGGAACCTAAGCAGCCTTATCGGAGTGGTCGCATAAATCTCTTCCACATAATTTTAACATTCATTATTGAATCTTGATATGCATTGATTAGTGAACATATCTTCACCATAAGATAAAAGTAAAAGCTCATTTCTAAAGTCTATGTGTTTGTCCTACAGGAGAGGGTTGGATGGAAGCAGACACATGGACCCATCTCCCCGAAAAACACCAGTACAGCATGAAGAGTCGAAGGTGCTTTTGGTTTGGTTTGGTTACCAGTTTTACGTCCCCTACAACACTGTAAGGTCATTTAAGAGACGGGCTACTTCGACCCTGCCTGTCAGGGCCAGCCCGGGCTGAAAGAGAAAAAATCCCAGTAGACAAAAACCAATATAATCCGCGCTCGGGGATCGATCCGGGGTCTTCCGCATGACAGGCAAAGAGCCTAACCATTACACCACAGCGCCGGTTCGAAGGTGCTGTAAAACATCAAACAAACAACCTCCACATGGCAGACCTGGTATTTAGCTGTGCAGTTGGAGTCCAGCTCTACGCCATCTTTCCTCAGCCAGGTCTCCACCAGCAGATTGTTCTGTAGCGTCGGGGCAACCAAAGCGTCATAGAGATCTGAGAGAAAGATAAGAAATTTGAAGATATCGAGTTGTTGTTGTTGTTGATCGAAGACTTATATGAGTTTTTCACCCTTCAAGTAGTCTTAAAGACCTACAGAGTTATGGCAGCCTAGTTCTGTACCCAGGGAGTGGAGAGCCTTAAAATTGGCCCCTCGTTACTGCAAGAGTGCAATGCAGTCTCAAGAACTCTCCGGACCAGATGAATGCTAAGTGCAATGCAGTCATTAAGTAATTTACTGCTACTATCGATACAACATTTGAACATGATGGTTGCAGCCATTGACTCAGAGACAGAACCATGTATAATATGTCACATCATTTTACTGTTGCCCTGGTGCATTAACTTCAGTGAAAAAGTTCACAGAGTTTACCACAGTGGGCTTTGAAGATATTGAGAGAAGGAACAGGGATACATTCACTGACTATAGTGCACAAAATAAGCAGATACACATACTTGTACACTCATATACACACAAGCTATATCATTGTTATCATTATTATTACTATCTCATTATCATCATCTATTAACACTGTTATATATTTGACAACTAGGAAACACATGTGTCACTTTTCCCATAAAACTACAACAGCTACAGAGTTGAAAGTTTGCAATTGCCTGCAAAAAGATAGATACGTCCTCATGACGGTTTTCAATTTTTCATTTATTCATTTCCTGAATTTAGAAAAATATATTTCACAAAGAATTCCCGTCCTTCTTTGGCCTTTAAAACAATTCCGCTGAAAAACGAAACAATAGACACAGGTTCAAGATGTGTTCAACGTGAGTGCGCCTCGCAACTTTCCCACACGCGCTAACGTGAACTCCAAACACTCATGAGTGCATGCAGCCTTCTGTGAGGATTGAACCCCATATCTTTTTAGGGCAGTGAATGAGTCGAACCTGGGACCAGTGTCCGTATGTATCAAGCTGTCGTACGGGTTTACGACCCCTTATCTCGCTGCACCTAGGTGTAAATAAGATTTTTAGATGCACGGAACACTCGTAAGTCTACACCATGCGTAAATCCCCTTACGCACGGTGTAACTCGCCCACGAACCTACGTCAGCGAGTGAGTTCTACTAAGAAGACTTACACCGTGCGTAGCGGCCAAATTTCATGCATGCCAAATTCGTTCAAAATACACCTAGGTGTAGAGGCTACGACCTACTAGCCCGTACGACCAACTAACTTTACGGGTGCTTGATGCATACGGACACAGGACCACACTCTTTATGTATTATCTCTTTTCTCTCTCTCTCTCCTTGTATAAGGCTCCCATTATTTCCCAAGCCAAGCAAGTTTCGGGCAAGCATCAACGTGAACTCATGCTCGCATCCAGTTTACTATGAGGATTGAGACCCTTATCTTCATATTAGGACGGAATGAGGTCAAACCTGGGATCAGGACCACACACTTTATGTATTCTCTCTATCTCTATCTCTCTCTTTCTCTCTCTCTCTCTTCCATTATTACCCGGGCCAAGCCGGCAATGCAGCTATTTATTACTCTCAATATCATCAACATTATTATCTCACTATTATCCATATTGTCTTACCAGCTCCAAACTCGCCAGCCTTGGCAAAGCTGAGGAAAGTCTGGCCCGCTAGAGAGAGGAGTTTGACTGTGCTGGACCAGGGGGGTCCACTCGGACGCTTTCCGTTGATGAGCTTCTCCAGGACCGGAAAATCCCGGGCAAACCCATCGGGGAGGGCATGGTCGTAGATGTGTGGCTCATTGTACAGCAGCTGGGTGCCTGCGGGGAGGAATTTTGCATATGTAGTCGGCTTTTCAGTGCAGTGGGGCAGATTTTGTGAACGTTTTCACTTCAGTTACAGTCAAATCCAGATGTTGTTATTGTTGTTGTTGTTATTGTTTCATGGCCCTATAAATCATGAAGACAACTTCACTAAAAAAAATCAAAACTATTAGGTTTTCTTCTTCTTTTTTTTTAAATAGAGAGAACTCGCTTTTGGATTCTGTCAGAATCAAAACTGAAAAACAATAAATTAGTTAACAAACAAAATTTGTTTTGTCTTTTTTGGCAGCTTAAAGAATAACAATGTCATCGGGTACTGAGGTATCAACACAGAAACAATCATATGACATGTAGGCTACCATACAAACGTTTGGCAAAAAGTTTTCACTTCTCATTCCTTGTCCTTACCGATACTTTGCAGCTGTTTGTAAGGAAAAGAAATGCACAAGACACTTTGGCCGAAATCTTGTGCTGTCCAGTTGTACTGTTTATTCCTTGTTGGGGGAAACTTGGGGGAGCTGTGGACCATCCAGAACCCAGAGGTTTTGTCAAAGGCGACAACACCTGTGGAAATGTTATGTAAATAGGTTGATCTGGTGCTGGTACCAAGTCTATGTGACGACGATCTGCGTTTTTCTGAACGGATTCTTCCCTATCAGCCCGGGTTGGCCCTGACAGGCAGGGTCGAAGAAGCCCATCTCTTAAAAGACCTCACAGTGTTGCAAATGACGTAAAACTGGTAACCAAACAAAAAAACACCAAAAACCAGATAGATTCAATATTGAGTTATTTATTTATAGAGGCACCAACCAGCTTCTTTGGCTGTTTTAGTCAAGATTTTGCTATCTATCACACAGATCTGCCAATGCCTGTAGATTTGTGAGACGGAAATTTTCTTTTCTCCACCAACAAAGACAACAAATTTACGCATGCCAAAATGAAGGTCCTGTCTCTTAAACGACCTTGTACGACCTTGTAGTGCTGAGAGGGGTGTGAAATAAAACCCTGACAAATAAGAAAAATGGTATTGGCCAAAATTTGTGTTCAATCTTATCCTAAGTTGTACAGGATATAATGACAAGTTAATCGGCTACACAGAAAAAGATAATTTGTCTACGTACAGTGCATTGTTGTATAAGAATTTTTCTCAATATTTTATCTGCGGTTTTCTGTAGGGATCCTACAATCCCAGATTTCATGGATTATGTAGTCACTTTCCTGTGCAGAAATATGTCTGAACTCTTTTTTTTGTGGGTTCTGGAACACCCCACGCTTGTGTTTGTTTTCCGTTTGTGCTTGCACAGCAATTAAAGTTCGAGCCTATGAGGACAGATTGATCAGGCTGTTCGAGATGAAGTGTTTGAGACATCCATAAGGGTGTTCAAGAATGCTGTGCTGTTAGTACAAAGAAAGTATAGTAGCCCATCCAGGGAATGGCGTGCTGTTCGAGCAATCAATCTGAGTACGGCGGGTCCGAGTAATCTGTGCCTGACTGTACCTCAATAGCAACATAACTATTTCTCTCATCCCTGTCTGTTTTGGGGTGGGTTTTTTTGCCTTGCATGGTCTTATTCATAGCTTTCCTGAGATGTCACATTTTACAAGTATGTTCCCCCTCTAGTGACTTGTTCCTAAAAAAAAAGTAATATGCCGTCTAACATACCTTTTGTATGGCCGCCACGATTTGTACCGCCCAGATTTTCACCCTCAGGAAGTTCATCGTTGTACATCATGTAGAGAATGGAGTTCTCCTGTGAACAAAGACATTTATAGCTGGTGCTCAGAGTCTACATTTCATACAATTGATACGACAACGTCGCGGACGATCTGGGTTTTTTTCTGCTGGAATTTTCCCTCTCAGCCCGGGTTGGCCCTGACAGGCAGGGTCGAAGTAGCCCGTCTTTTAAATGACCTAACAGTGTTGCAGGGTAGGTAAAACTGATAACCAAACCAAACCAATCACTGAAGTAATTTTACTTCTTCAATGTTCTCTGCAGCAAACGTCTATTTTCTTGTTGAATCGAGATACAACTCATGTACAGAGAAGTGCATTCAATTTTCTTGCCTTCGTCCCCCTCCCATGCTTTCCAAGATTGCAGAATGTGAACGCCTTACATTGTTGATCAATTTATCGAAGGCTCTCGTAGTCTAGAGGTTAGTGGTGTCTGCCTCCCATGCCATTGGTCGTGGGTTCCATCCCGGGACGGTGCTGGCATGTTATCCCCAATAAATTTCTTCTTCTTCCTCTTCTCTTTCTATGCCTTGTCTACTCTTTCAACTAATTTTCTGACTCTTCCTCTCACTCTCTCCTTTGTCTCCTCCAAATCCCTGCTACTCTTGTTGCCTGCCTTGCTTCTCTTTTCTTCTTCCTTGTCTACTCTTTCAACCACACCCCTGATCTTAGGGTAGGTAAGATCAAAACACCTAGTCTTCTCGGATTTAAAAGACGAAAAACTTCTGAGGCCCTGTGTGTACGTTGCGCACGTTAATGATCCCTTGGTGGTTGAAAATCGAAAAGAGTAGGCCTATTAGGCCGCCACCCAGGCAAAATTCAGAATTAATCCCTACCCAAAAAATACTTTGGAATGGTTCTGGGCGCTGAAATGACCTTATAGAGTCGATGGAGCCCTAACACCCTAACCAAACAAACAAAAATCAATTTATCAAATCCAAATCCCCTCCCTAGTAGGCCTACTCTTTTCGATTTTCAACCACCAAGAGATCTTTCAGGTGCACAACGTGCACATGGTATTCAGCTTCAAAATGGTATAGGCCTACAATAATCAGGGCATTATAGTTTCCTTCAGGCGCTCTTAGACTTGGGTGCATACATCACAATTTGCTAAGATTTTATTCGTGCTATAAAGCAAAGAATGATTGACATTGGCTTTCAAGGCATAGAAGGTGGCTTAGGTTTTTTGGTTTTTGATTTAACGCCCCCTGCAATACTGTACGGTCATTTATGAGGTGGGACCCCCAAATTTTACGTCCATCTTTGATAGGACGGGGTTCAGGGCCATGAAAACTATTTAAAAATTCCGGTTAACCTTCCCGGATTTAAACCCTGGACCTCCTCGTCTATAGGTGGGCGCACTACCGCTTGACCATCGACGCCCCTGCATAGAAAATGAAATTGAAAATCGTCACAATTCTTATCTCAGATTTTTCACAATCCTTTCAAGAGCATGGAATATTTACATCTTTTTCCTTCCTTAAAATATAGAAGAATGTTTACTGTATTAGATGTTGTTTTTTATAATTGTGGCCTGATGAAGACTGGGGTCCAGCAGAAAATTTGCCTCATGAAATATGTTAAACTCTACACATTGGTTGAGTGTGGTGGGTTTTTTAGCTTTTCACTCTGTTTTTTACCACCATCTCTTCTGAATCCCCGTGGATCCCTTTGTGTACTCTCTCTGTTAGAGTGCCACTCCCACCGACATTCTCTACTTTATTGAGAACATACAGTTTGCTTTGGCAAAGAACTTGCACAGGGTGAACAACGCTGATAGTCCATATTGTGTACGTCGCAATAGAGAGGTCGAAGAAGACAAATATCACTTTTTATTTGAATGCCATATTTCCAGAATTTAAGAACACATTTCATGCCCATATCATCTCTTGAGTGCCCAAACCCACAAAAATGCGTAAACTTTTAGCATCTAATGACCATTCATTATAGAAAATTTAATATCTTTTATTGTTAAGGCATTGCAAATGAAAGATGTCAATGTGCACTATTGACTTTGTCACGTATTATGTTTATATACGAATTCATGTTTTGATCCTTCTCAGTAATTGTTAGTATTTTACATCCCATGTTTGTATGGAAGCCCGACTTGAATTTGACATAATTTGTAATATGGGCTGATGGCCTACGAATACTAAATAAACATGATTCAGTCATTGATCACAATTTTCTCTCACAGCATCACCTTCCATCACTGCTAATCGGCGCTGTGGTGTAATGGTGAGGCTCTTTGCCTATCATGCGGAAGACCCTAGTTCGATCCCCAGTCGGGCGATCTGGGTTTTTTTCTGCTGGGATTTTTTCCCTCTCAGTCCAGGTTGCCCCTGAAAGTAGCCCGTCTCTTAAATGACCTTACAGCGTTGCGGGGGACGCAAAACTGGTAACCGAACCGAACCAAACTGCTATTGAGCAACAGATTATCACGTGAATGAAGCCACTTAGCAAAAAAG
This sequence comes from Phyllaplysia taylori, assembly GCA_032273245.1. Taxonomy (NCBI): domain Eukaryota; kingdom Metazoa; phylum Mollusca; class Gastropoda; order Aplysiida; family Aplysiidae; genus Phyllaplysia; species Phyllaplysia taylori. The sequence goes on from JAUKPP010251666.1 coordinate 11,029, forward strand.
AAACAATATTGCACAAGATCACAGAGAAACCAAATAATGTTCACCCCATCTCTTACCAAAGTTTCTTTTACAAAATTACATATGAGAGAAATAGCTGCTAACAAACCTTTGACTTATAAATTTGCTGCAATGTGTTGAAGACGGCATTTCCTGTTGCATTGATGGAATTCTTAGACAGCTCCCACTGGGGGGTTTTCACATCCAAATACGTAAAGGCAAATCCATCTCTAAAAATAGAACTCTTGTGGTCGTACACTTTTGGAATCTTGTACACAGAGTACCTGTCATTGACAAAAGAAAAAACATAATGAAATCATAGAGAATTCTCCCGCATGTAATATCTGTACTTGGGCCTACATTCTGTGAACAGCATTTCTCTTTTATTATTATTTTGAGGGAGATCTACATTATAGAAAGCATGTCTTGGACATATCTACAAATCGTCAATTCCTTAAAAAACACAAGGCATTGAAAGGTGGATGGTTATGTTTTCTAAAGACCTCCCTTCCTCATTATGCAGTAAAATATAAAATTTCCGATGAATAGATTTTCTTCATGAGCTTCTACAGTAAGAAGGAATAAAAACTTACCAATGTTTCATTCATCTATTTAAAATGATCCGTCTACCAACTGAAATACACAAAGGAAAAGTACTTTTCCTTTTCTGTGTCTTAAAAGGTAAGTTAGCATTGATCAATTAATGCAATGGACAAGAGTAAATTCCCTTAAAACACTGTAACATGACTCAAAGGGAAGACAACTTCGAATCTGTTTGTTAAGCTCAATCTTGATTAAGAGAGAGATAATACATTTTCTAAAAATTTAAATACAGTCAAACCTGCCCTAGCTAGCACTTGTCCGAGAGCACCTGTCCAAAGCATCTACAACCGCTACATTTATATTTTATCGAAAAGTAACTCTGGAACAGGACAGTAAACACCAACCAACAGATCCAAAAGCCCACGATAACCCTCTTCTCTTCATTTAACAACCAAATGCAATAAAAGATTTTTTAAAAGGTCCATTCGGCCCCTATATCAGCACACAGGGATGAGGCTTACGATCTGTCAGTCACAAATCTAACCCAGTCACATGTTCACATGTTCTTGTTGGTCCATCCGACAATAAGATTGGTTCAGCTAGCGTTCCCAGTGTACCAGCGAGTAAACTCATGACCAAAGCAACGAGCATCTGAGAGGTTGCGAGAGCCCAGCAGTTTACTCTGGCATAACAGCCACAAGACTGTTAGGATTTCTTCTTTTGCTTTTTCTTCATCTTTGAAAGGACAGTTCATTCAAGTTCCCTTTTTATATTGGGACACTGCTATCAGGAAGCTATGACTATGAGTTTTGATGGGAACATGAGCTAGGCATAGGCCTACTATGTGGCCCCTAATGATGAAAACATGAGCTAGGCCTAGGCCTACTATATGAGCAATTCCAGAAAGTTGACCCCCCAAAAAGGGACATAGGGGTAGAAATTCAGAATACGTACTGCAGTTGTAAAATCTGATTATAATTAAAGTTTGACAATCATAGAAACATATGCAAATCGGACCTAGGCTCCCACTTACCCAGTTTAGGAGAATATCT
>JAUKPP010251677.1:0-12620 GCA_032273245.1 Phyllaplysia taylori
CCCCTGCAACACTGTAAGGTCATTTAAGAGACGGGCTACTTCGACCCTGCCTGTCAGGGCCAACCCGGACTGAGAAGCAGAAAAAAACCCCCGGATTGTCCGCGACCGGGAAAGTGAGAGAGAGAGAGAGGGGATGGCGAGAGAGAAAGAGAGAGAGAGAGAGAGAGAGAGAGAGAGAAAGAGAAGGAAAAAGTGAGGGAAAGAGACAGTCAGTCACAGAAAATAGAGGCGCCAGCATCTTTGGCTGTTTTAGCGTCCTGGTAAAACTGTTTTATTTCTTCCCTTGATGGTCATTCCATCTGTGTTATGTCTACGCATGTCCTGTTGAGGTCCTTTTTCCCTAAGTGTGGTCATGTTTTGGGGGGTGGGTGGTTATGGAATGGAGGGGAAGAAAAAGGAGAAAAGAAAACGAAGTAACCCGTCTCTTAATTGACCTTACAGTGTTGTAAGGAACATAAAAACTGGTAATGAGACCAAACATCCTCCCGCTTTTTAAAATTTTTTTTTTTTATATGAGCCGAGGACAGCTCTATTGCTAGACACTTGTTCTTTGAGAGCAGTCAATACCAGTCGAGAATACTTAGCCATGTTCTTCAGTTGGGCAACTGTATCAGATAGAGCACCTAGTTCAAGAAATGCCTAAGTGCGCATTTTAATACGTAAACTCATAAAGTGTCTGATGAAGAAAAGTTAATGCCATGATACGGCGTATAGGCAAGGAAAAATGTTGATTTTCTCAGTTATTAGAACGTGGATATTTATTAGTTTTGGAAAATTTCCTCTTCAAAGTGAAATTTAAGTTAGAAGTTACTTATTTATAGAAGCGCCAGCTTTATTTGCTGCTACAGTTTCGTTTCTTAATACTATACATTAGTTTTTCTGGGTTTTTTTTAATCATATGATAACTTCGTACAATTTTACGCGTGAATTACAGAAACAGATATGTTGGCCAGAAAAAAAAAAAATCCTGGGTTTTCGCCAAATTTCGCTTAATAGTCAAGGTATGTTCACGAAACTGCACATATCGTAAGCGTGTCATGGCGGTAAAGGTTTCTTGAGATTTTTAAGAGTTTGATGATCGGGCGCCAATGATATGCAAAATTTTCAAAGACCTCCTATTTCCCGAAAATACGCAATTTTCCAGAATGTGCTATAAGGTTATCAAGATTCGTCACATCTACGCTGCATTTCACTCATTTGATAACTTCTATATATCCCATAAAAACAACAACTTATAGTTTAATTTCTTTATACTATTACCTTCATGTACTTCATCTGCAAAAGCCAAACTTAAACAAACCCTTGTGTCTAAACTGTGTCAAGTCTGGGAACATTTCAGCAGAAGCTCGGCGCCGAAATGACCTTTGTCGATGGAGCCGTAAAACCCCAAACAAACAAACAAATCAGCAGAAGTTTGAGAAAATAAATAAAACTATCTATCTATCTATCTATCTATCCAACGCCGATGCGGGCTTTTTTATGAAGTTTGCTCCCGAGGATCCTTTTCAATTTTTAGTTACTTTACCTCCATCTGTGGTGTAATGATTACGCTTATCTCCTTTCATCTGCAGGCCGTGAGTTCGAGGCCTTCATGGGACAGTTTGTTTAATCAAGTTTACTTCCATTTTTATACTTGTACATTGTCCCTCTCAGCCTGAGTAGGCTCTAAACGGCAGGGTCAAGGTGGCCCGTCTCTCAAAGTATGACCTTACAGAGTTTCAAGAAACGTTAGGCCAGACAACTCCAAATCAATATGTACCGAAGTCCTGGCACTTAAAAAATCTTAATATGTCAAAAGTGGCCCAAAACCCAAAGAAAACAAACGGAACATGCCTCCCTGCGGATGAATCCAGTATACAGAACCATGTTCGCAGTTTTCCATAATGCATTTTGAGCGTGATGGGAACACTCAGTTTTGTCGAAATACTGTTCCGAGAAACAAACACACGCCAGGACACACAGGGATTTTAACCAGAGCATAATTGAGCCGGCGCCTGTCCAGAAGAAATATGAAAAAAGAAAGAAAGAAACATTATTGTTGTTGTCCCAATCAGGTTTATTTTGCTGCTGTTCTGAAATCACTGTAAAACAAGATATAAAACTATAATTTGAGTATCCCAATCTGTGAATGGGCATACCTTGAGACCCAATTATCGTGGGTTTTTTTTAAAAAGGTGAATTTTTTCCCAGGTTTTTGTTGGAATCTCAAGATTTTTTTTAAAGAGAGGCACACCAAAGCTTGTGAATGAAAATAAATACAGAAACGGCTGATGTAAATAACAATCCTGTAGCAGCGATGGGTCTGACAAGAGAGAAAAAAACACATTGGCTCGAAAGCACATTATTGGACCACCGTCACAAGCAGGTAAACCCCGAACTTTGCAGCAAGTACAGAAGTCATCTTCAAAGCAGTTTGCCTGCTATTTTACAAAACAATTCAAAGCTGGTCTTACGACATTTCTAAGCGGAGAAAGAGGGGGTGGCCATTGTGCATCCTCGAGATGCAACAGGGAGAACATTTAAACGACCTTGGGAATACGCAGTGTTGAGAACGTGGCACCAGGGCGCCTTTCAGTCGCATTAGTCAGGAGGGATGAACTCGGAACCTCAACATCTCTAACTTTTAGGTCGGATGTTATCAATGACAAAGTCTGCAAGCCTTTCCTGTCAACCAGCAAAATTTGAAAACATTTTCTCTCACCTTTGTTGAAAATTTCAAGTTTATAAGAAGAGCAGCGGGTATGACAAATTCAGTAACTTTCTGCTTTCTCATCTTCAACATAGTTTTCAGCATTGATAAAAAAAATCCTTTTTAAGAAAACCTAAATTAAGAAATAGAAAAACAAAACAAAACAAAACCCCAAAGCAAAGCAATGAGCCTACAACTAACTACAGAATATACATTTCGCAGCAATTTAGATGGCAAAACAGTATGCTACTCACAAAGTTCCTCGCAGTTACGGGTAGCAACGAGTGACAAGTCAGAATTTTTTTTAATGAGATGTCGCTCATCAGCAATAACTACTTGCCTTTTATAAACAGTGTTGGTCTCGTAAAGTTTTGCCTGCATACCAAAAGATGCTGGTGTCTTTATAATCTATTGAGAACAATTTACATTTGGTATAAAGCACTTGAAACATTTATAGTCGTTTGTGGACAACCAAGCCTGTCATACTTATTGAGTACATTGTGTGTCACTGGCATGGAATCTACAACAACAAACTACGTAGGCGTAAAGTTAAATTTTTTTCCCATGCCATCTGCTTCCAATACTAAGTACCCTTATTTTTTCCATACGAATTCATTGATATGACAGAATTAGGAAATTCGCTTTTCAATATTCAGTTTCAAAAGAGTCTTCGGTAGTCTAACTCGCTGTTAAAGTAACTTTTTATTGTACAGGGTGAGACAAAAAATATAGGTTCCTGGGTTTTCGCCATATTATTTCGCCTAAAAGGCAGGGCTTTTACAGAACTTGACAAATTGTAAGCGTGTCCAGGCGGAAATAGTTTCTGAAAATCTTAAAGAGTCTAAGGATCGGACACTAATGATATGACATTTTTTAATCCACCCTATTTTCTGAAATTAAGCCATTTTCCAGTTTGTTCAATAAATTATTTATATATTTATTTTCCAGTTATTGATAAGCAATACACACGTCTTTAGACGGAATAGGTGGTTTTCAAATCGGTTAGGCTGATGAAAAAATATACGATGCTTAGTTTGCTCGGCTTCTGTGTTTCTTGACATTAATATAATATCTTTGGTATCCTATATTTTGTGAGTTTTGTTGGGTGTGTTTTGCCTTAGGACGTGGGCTGATAAAGACAAAGCAAATGCTGTTGGATACATTAAAAGTGGTTGGTTTTCTCAATAGCAGGTGTCAGTTGATAAATCAACTCGCTTTGGCTGCATAAAAACGTTTATCTCCAAACTTTCTCATCTAAGCATATTCCCAAGACGACAACGTGATGATGACTAATTCCTACAAACGATCCATTGAAGACGATCCCAATGATTTAATGAGACCATTTCCTTTTTCTGTTCCGGCCATGTCTTGAGAACTCTCTACTCACCAAATCGTTTTGGTACATATCAGCACAAATGCGTATCTGTTCTTGGTACAGTGTCATTCAGGTATTTCAGGGAATAGAAATGTCTTTTCCTCACTCTTACTATTTTTTTAGATGTCAAATGCATCATATATTTACTGGTAATGACTCTGTTCCCCTACTGGAGACCTCCAAAACAATGTTCCCTCTAGTTTTTGTAGTGTGGTGTGCACAAAACTTGGACGTTGTGTGGTCTTTTCGACCGCATGTGCCCATCAACGTATTTTACCGGGTGCAATAGAAATCGCCTACAGTGTAAGGACAACATATTTTGGGTATCGACTATGGTTGCTGAGTGCTGACCGTCAAGAGAATAAACAACCAAATAGCTACTCAGCACAGGCAGATCACTTGATCAAAAACACATCAACTCTCAGCACAATGTATTGTATGGCCATTCCGAATGAGTCATAAGTCGCATTTTGGGGGGATAACTGTTTTAAAGTTGAAGAAATTATTCTTGGTATTTTCAGTGCTGCAATAAAAAACATTTACCTTTGAACACCGAATTTGACTTTGCAGGGCTTTTGCTCCGCTTTAGAATCTGCGACTTATGACTTATTTGGAAAGATTGTAGCGTAATTTCTCAGGGCACCGTTTTCCACGAGCCCAATAGTGAAGAGGTGAGTTGTCATACGATACAACAGCATGCTTGTGCAAAGGAGAGCTGGGCAGTAATTATTAAGCACTATTCGAATACCCCACGACCGAGTCACTCTCCCATATTCGATCACAATTGTAGGCGAATTTGGGATCACCGTCTCCGCAGGTAGATTTGTTACGTCACTGTAGGCGATTTCGGGAGCCCCCATTTTACCACCTAGTTTAAACTTATGAATAGTCAGCATTAATACTATTTTCACACAGATCCTTCAATTTGCTATAAAAAAGAAACGAGGGAGAAGCGAGTTAAAAAGATGAAATCATATTACCCTCTTCTCAAAACTCCCTCTTTCTCTCTCTCTCTCTTCTCTCTCTCTCTCTCTCTCTCTCTCTCTCTCTCTCACACACAGGCACGCACATACACAAGCATTCACACATTTATTTACCCTCCCGCATTGACGTGTGTACACTTAAAAAGCAGCTCCAATGCATAATATTATTATCACATGTTGATGGCAACAAAATGAATTGAGGGGTTTTCTTTGTTGTTTTTGCTGATGTGGCAGTCTCATGGCTGTGTGAGGCACATAACTGATGTTTGGCATTCATTGAAATTTTCTCAGCCGTATCTGAACAACAACACAAAAACAAAAGATCTGAAAAGTAGAATTGGCTTGGTCTGGAGATAGATATAGATTCAGTAGGCTACATTCAAGGAATCATTCAACCGGCTAAACAATAAAGTTTTGGTGGTTGTTGTTGTTGTTGGTTTTTTCCCCCGCTTTTCTACATTACCACAAAGCTGTATTCAGGATGTCGATGTTTTACGAGCTCGTTATTAAGTCTGCAATAAGCTTTTACAGTCTAAAACAGAAAAAGAAGCTGGTGTCTCTCTGAATAATTAAGTTTTAACGATAGTTTTTCCCCTCCTCCTGTGTTGTGATGGTGAGTTCTTCGCCTATCAACCGGAAGACCCGATTTCTATCCACGCACGGACCAGCTGCGTTTTCCTGTAGGAATTCATCATCCCTCTCAGCCCAGGTTGCCCCAGACAACGTCTTTTATTATATCACCTGACAGTGTTGCAAGGAACGTAAAAGTGGTAACCAAACAAAATCAGCTTTGCTCTGTATAGTCTCATTCAGCCCATACGTGAGACTTCTGTGGGTTTTTTTTAATTAATAAAAAAGGGTTTATTTTACCCCAAACAAGTAGCGTATATTTATGAGGAAGCACTGTATGCTTCCCAGGAAGTTGAAAAGGTTTCTGAATGACGTTGGTCTGCTTGGGTAATAATGATTGCAAAGCGCATAGAGCTTGCTTTCGATCGGGGAAATGCGCTATATAAATGCAATTTCTTAAATGTCCGAGTCGTAATGACCTGACTCTTAGAAGACCCTACAGTGTTGTAACTTGTCTCTTAGAAAAGACATGAACCATGTAAAACAATCTGATTTCTGGTTGAGTATTGTAACTCTCACAACTGTTTGTAATACAGTGTTGTAAGGGACGTAAAGCTAAAAACAAAACCACACCAAAACTCACACTCAGCCATCAACACCCACACGCACATAAAGTCACACAATCGCCGAGATTACTTCTCTTCATCTAGCCCAAAATGTCGGTCTCGGGAGGCGGGAGAGTCTTGACCCCTCGTCTGCACCGCCAGAGACTTGTCTCCCAGTGGTCAACTGATGAGAGTCTTGAACCCTTTCACCCACCCGAAACCATTACTTCCGGTACAAAGAACTCATTAATGTGCTTTTTTTCCTCTTTCTTTCAATCTCCCAACATTAAAATTTTCTCTCATTTCTCTCTCTCTCTCTCTCTCTCTCTCTCTCTCTCTCTCTCTCTTTCTGTTTAATGTCGCTCGTTTATGTTTCCATGTTTCTCTCATCAAGCCTATCCGATGAAATTCTCATAAACAAAATACTAAAAGACAAATGAACTATACCGCCCAGAATCATACACAAACAAAGTAGATACAGAACGCCCACAGCTGTTAACTAATGTACTAAGTTACCGTAGGTGTATACAATGGTATTGTACCTTGTGAAATTTTTGTACTGTTTGGGGGACTAATAAACGCAACCATGTAAGGCTACTCTTGCCATTCTTCTCTCTCTCTCTCTCTCTCTCTCTCTCTCTCTTCCTCTCTCCCGTTTTCTCTTTATCTACTCTCTGTCTCTCCCTTACACTCGAATGTCCACGGACAGGGCAAAAAAATGCTCTCATTACAACTTCCAACCACTTCTTCTTCAATGCTGTAGGAATATCACTTCAGACTTCTCTTTCTCTTCCTCTCTCTCACTCTTTCTTTGTATCTACTTTTGCTTTCTCTCCTCTCAACCGAAAGTCTTCGGACAAGAGTACAGGGGGAGGGAGGGGGATGGGGGAGATGCTATCATTGACAACGTTGTAACCAGTTCATCTTCATTAATGTAGAAATTTCACTTTAGACCACTCTTTCTCTCTCTCTCTCTCTCTCTCTCTCTTTCTCTCTCTCTCCCACTCTTTCTCCTTGTCCCTTTTTCTCTCACTATCCCCTATCCTTGGTCCACAAATAAAGTGGGAAAACCCATACACTCTCATCGACTCTTCATGTCACTTTAGACATCTGTTTCTCTCTCTCTTTCTCTCCCCCCCCCCCCCTCGCTCTCTCTCTCTCTCTTTCTCTCTTTTCTCTTCCACTCCCTCTCACCCTCTCCCTTTCTCTCTCACTATCCCTCTCCGTGCTCCATGGATAATTTGGGAAAACCCACAAACTCTTATCAACTCTTCACCTAGTTTCCTTTAGTTCAGCAGAACCCCCCACCCCACCACCTCTTTCCACTTCCTTCCATCTCCCCGGTGCCCTTGTGCACATTCCTCCTCCATAGCGTGACCTGCACCTCATGAATTGACCACCTTGCGTGAGCAGACGTGACCAGGACGAAAAGCCCCCATTTTCCCGCCAACGACGTCTCCCTGAATCTGGTCGTTTCAAAGGAATCTTGGGATCTGCAGAACAAATGAAAAAGATGGAAGTGAAATTATAGTGGAGCACTCGATAGGCTGTCTTTGCAAGCCGCTGAATGTTTGTTTGGCGCGAATAAGAAAATAATCGAACAAGATTCGAACTATATAGATATTATTTGGTTAGTTGAACAGTTCTTCGAACAAAAGTGTAGTATTTTTCAATCGAGGGAAATCTTCGGTTAAAACAGACACAGTACGCACTGTTAGTTAGCGCTGTTTCCTTGAACATTTCATTCTTCAGTGCTGAATACGAGACATCGCACCTGCTTTTGTGGTGTAATGGTTAGGCTTTTCGCCTATAGTACGGAAGATCTGAGTTCGATCCATTATAATGCGAACGAGTATTTGCGTTATTCTGCAGAGACTATTTTGTTCCTCCCAGCCCGAGTGATTTCTGAAAGACAGAGTCGAAGTAGCCCGACTCTTAAATGACCTTAAAGCGTTTCAGGGAAGGTAAAACTGATAACCAAACGAAATGAGCCATCGCAAAGGGAAAATATTTTACACATTCATGCTCAACAATAATGGGGAGGAGGAAAAATACTCATCACGTTCGTGTATTCAATCCAATTCTGTAGAAACTAGAAACACGGCTCGCACAACATTTAAACAAGTGAATGCTATTGGGCACCCGCAATAAATGCCTTCGTTTCTTTGTTTGCAACAAAGAGATTTGTTGCTTTTTCTATTCGAACAATTCTAGCTTTTTCTTTTCTAAAGCCCTTTGTTAAAGCCTTTCAGCCATCAGCGAAAACTTGTTGCTCGTTATGGTAAGACGTCCATTGTTATGTGTAGCCACTTAAATCTTAGTAGAAACACATTTTCTGTTAAAATTGAAACGATACGGCGTGTGTTGAATATATTTGGCGTTTGCATATTCTTAATGTGCAATTCTTCGTTCGTTTCCCTGTTTCACCCAGCATTTTTGGTCGACTTGTTTGAACAAGACCCTTAATCGATTAATCGAACAATTGATGTATTTTTCTTTTGAAAAAAAAAGAGGGGGAGACTCTTGCATTTGAGATGAAAGATTTGAAAGTGAGAACAAGACAGGGAGGAAATTATGTGATTTGATGCGAAGCGTTTTTTGGCAGGGCACGGATCAAGATTAATGCGAGCGTGGTATTGAAAACTAGGGACTGAAGACTTGTAGAACAGGGGATATAGCGTGAATTATTACACTTCTTCCTCATCTTCGTAGTTCTCGGTCTCAATTTGACAATCATTCCTATAATGTGTGTGCTATTCGTAAAGTTTAAACTACAGGCACTCTATCTCAAAAACACACAGGCGTTCCCTACAACATTTTTGTCCTTCTTGACAATGTATGAAATAATCGTGTACAGTGCGAAATATATCAGGCGTTCCGTAGAATGCTTTGCCCTTTTAGACATTGCATGGAATAATCGTTTACAGTGCGAAATTCGACTATCTGAGCAGGTACTCATCCCAATCTAGATATTGGCAAACAAATTTTGATAAACCATAGATGTTATTCTAAATGCTGCAGAAGTTTTTCAGATTTTGTAGCGCAGTCATTTGCCGTTTTAGGAAATCAAGATATTTTTTTTATACATTGAGGGTACTATAATGATAAAGATATTAATAATAATATAAACATGCAGTTCGACCAGTCCTTTAATTTCCTAAGCTGCGATACAATGTTTCCTCAAGTAATGTGGTGAAATATATTGTTTCTATCTTGAAAGATAAGACACGAGTACAATACTGTGCCGTAGGATACTATGGTTGTTCTTTAAGCTCTGGCCACAATGTCATAACAGTGCTGGGTTTTGTGGATTTTCTATTTTAATCTAATATTGAATACACGTTAATGCTGTTTCAGTCTATTGCAATAGTTCGATCCCTTACTCGATTTTGTGTTAGAAAAACCCAGGTTGTTTTTTCAGTGCATTTAGTTGGTGCCGATCTGCCCTCTCCTCTCTGGGTAATCCCGCTAATGTTACTATTTTTATCGAGTAAGGGGCATGTCTATTGCATTGCAATCAGGAGATAATGGCTTGATTTGCCTTACATAGCTTTAATGGGTAAGGGTAAAATTAAGATATTTTGTATCAACTGTCCCCGACAGAAGATCTTGTGGGTGGGTTTATTTCTTTTTGTTTCAATTGATCGGGAAAGTCGTGACATCACTCTCCCTGTTAACTGGCTCACCACAACGAATCAAGATGGCGGCTAACGCTAGTTTTGTCCGTTTAAAAAAATAGTAGATACGTTTTAAGCAAGATTTCTCTACAACCACTGGATCAATTTCAATCAGACTTTGACTGGTGTTTATGTATATCCTGGACGTAATAAAAAAAATGGTGGTGGGATCAAGCAAACTCGGTTAATACAATGAGAAAGAAGAAAATGCGTCAGGGTTAGGATTAGACAAGAAACCTGGGCTAGGGACGCTAGGGTCTCGCATTAACCCTAGCCTTAGTCCTAAGGCCAGTCTTACTAATCCTTACCCTGACCGTAAACGTAACGTTGGCATATCTGTTGGTTGTGATATGGCCTACAAACCCAGAGGTCTACTTCTACACATGATATATAGACTACTTATAGTATAGGCTAGGCCTACACACACAGAAACACACACACACGACTTTTAAATAGCAGTATTCTTAAGAGGCCTAGGCCTACAGTATATACACACGTAGGCTTACGCCTACAAAATCACACAGGACTACACATAGACAAAGTGCTTACACACACAGGCCTACATACAAGTAAAGACACATAAATGTATATATATGGGCTTACATTCAGATACAAGCATACTTAGACTAGACTTACAACTTACAAACATAAGCCTACATGCACAGGGCCAATACACATCTAATCATAAGCCTATAGGCCTACACACAAATACACAGATGCCTACACACATAGCCCAGCCTACACAGGACATAGCCTACACACAATAGAGAGATACATGCCTAGGCCTACACATAGATATATACACAAGTTACTTATGTCTACACATACATGGGGCTATGAAGATATGCATGCACACATTTAAGCCTACATACATACGCACAGGCCTACACACAAATGCACATGCCTACACATATCACACAGTAGGCCTACACAGGCTACAGTACACATAAGCCTACATACACAGAGGCCTACACACATTATAGGCCTACATACACACACACATAGTTCTCTATGCCCAGATACAGTTATACTGTGTAATAATACTGTTGACAAATTATAATGATTTTTCACGAATGTTCACAAGAATAATTGTAGTATTTGTAGCCTATTTGTTTGCATGATTCAAACAGTTATCCGGAGTCGGTTACAATTCTAACCAACTCCAACTCCAGGATATAAAAATTTAATGACTCCAACTCCGTCTCCGACTCCAAGGTTTAAAAATATACCGACTCCAACTCAGACTCAGACTCAGACTCTTGGGTTTAAAAACTTACTGACTCCAACTTTGGCTCCGATTCCAGGGTTTAAAAAGTTACCGACCTCCAAATCCGACTCAGACTCTTAGGTTTAAAAATTTACCAACTCTGGCTCCGACTAAAAAAAAATAAAAAAAAATTACCGACCCCTGACTCCAGAGTTACCGTACACATTTTGTTGACTCCGACTCAACTTCCAACTGCAACTGCAGGGCAGTTGACAACTCTGTACTGTATTGTAATTTTTCCAATGTTTGTATAAATTTAAAAAAAATAAATTTCAGTCAATATATCACAAAGTGAACAGTGAACTAAACTGAGCTTTTATTTCCCCAAGACTGGTTTACAGTATTTACAGTATGGGCAAGGAGAAAATAATTTTAAATGGCAAATTTAAAGGATTGATAATGATATGTAGGCTACTAACAGAACTTTGATAAAACTTTAGCTATTAAATGAAACTTAGAGCATTTTTCTTGGAAGACTAGAAGAAATATAATTTCCTAAAAAAATTGCCTAGTTGAGCCAAGACAATGTTGCTTGATTAAATCAATAAAATGCATTACATAATGTATGTAGATTGATTATTTTAAAAGTCGTGAAATCATTCGCTACAGTTTCAAATAATTAAAAAACATAAAGATAGATAGACTGATTATCTTTCTTTTTTATATCTTTTTTCAAATTTTAGAAATACATGTAATTATAATTTAAAGCATATGAGCTTACAATTGTGAAACCATTGTAAGAGAAGAAAAGACAAAGGCCTCTAATTTATGAGAACAAGCCCAAGCAAAATAGTTGTCCAAGACTACATTATGATGACATAGTTCACAGGTATGACAAAAAGGCAAATACAAATGTACATGTAAACACTATAAGAAATGCTATTCTTGATTTTTTTTTAAATTTGGAGAATTTTATGTAGTTTTTGCATACATTATAGGCTACTGCTTCTTAAAATTTTCAAAATATTTGGCATCAGAGTCGGAGTTGATCTTTTAAATCTCCAAATCTTTCTGTTTTCGACTCTGACTCCGGCTCGACTCCAACGCTTATGAGTTTTTGACTCCGTCTCCGACTCCAACATAAAACATTCGACTCCCTGACCCCGACTCCGACTCACTGGATTCAAATGGGCAAATATATTAATTACAACATATGTTTTTATTTGTTTATTATTACTTATACATACTGTACTATAAACCACATTACAAGTTTACAATGTTGAGACAGTTGTTCTACCACGCAAACGTTTGTCTATGCATTTCAGTTATACATTGTGTGTATGCATAGCACAGGGCATAGCACAGGGCATAGGCCTATGTGTATGTGTGCATTGTATGAAGGCCTTATGCGTGTGGGGGGCCAATGCGTGTCTTGGGCTATGTTCTGTGTAGGCCTAGGCCTAGGTGTGTGTGTGTGTGTGTGTGTGTGTGTGTGTGTGTGTGTGTGTGTGTGT
>JAUKPP010251688.1:0-12618 GCA_032273245.1 Phyllaplysia taylori
TGTGTGTGTGTGTGTGTGTGTGTGTGTGTGTGTGTGTGTGTGTGTGTGTGTGTATGTGTGTGTGTGTGTGTGTGTAAAAAAAAAGTCAAAAGACTTACTCAGAATAGTAATAGAGTACGAAAAGACCTTCTCTCCCTGCAAAGAATGTGTCTCTTCATTAAAGCAATTGTGTTGCAATAGACGTAAAACAAGTAACCAAACTGGAAAATAGATCTTTCGTTCAACAATCTAAGCTATTTATCCGGATTTGTCTCCTAAAGAACTCCTGTTGCCGAACCCTCGTGGAGAATCTTCTCAGGGTTCGGTTCGGACGTCGCTCGGAGAGGGGCAAGGGGCGAGAACTCAACGATTTATGGGGTGAGAGTATCGCCCCGGCGACGCCGTGCTCTGCTGCTGGGGGAAGCGGAAATCAATATCCTCAGCTTTTGTTACATCTGAGAAGGGGGAGAAACAGTGGTGGTTTTGGGAGGGGGGGGGGAGGGCAGAGAGAGAGAGAAAGAGAGAGAGAGAGAGAGAGAGAGAGAGAGAGAGAGAGAGAGAAAGAGATAATAAAGGAAAGGAGGAGGAGGTGGACATAGGCTAGGAGAGGAATTTGAGAATAGGCATCAGTAAAGGCAAAGGGGGGGGGGGGGGAGAATTAAGGAGGTGGGGATGGTCATGGGATAGGAGACGAAGTTGAGAGTGGCATTAGTGTCAGGCTTAAGATTTGGTGTGCACGTAGCCTATCATGATGCGCAAGACGATTGGACGACAAGTTTCAGTGGATTATTTTGACAATGGAGAACCCAGTTAGCCAAGAAAGTTGTAAAAAAATGGACGGTCCCCAAAAAAAAACATTTTGCGGAATGTGCAATGATCGTAAGCTTTGTTGAGTTTTATAACTACACGACTCTTCATTTTTTGCAAAGCGAGAATACCAGCGTAGATCACCGACTGAGATGCAAAATGACCCACATTCGACTTACACGAATCTGAAATGATACAAGAATGGACTCATTTGACATCAGTACAAATACAAAAAATTGTTTGCGAAAATTAGTAGGATTGCGCATGTACGTTTTCATCTATAAGCCCTTGTGAATGGCAAAATCCTCATAATTTGCCTTCGTAAAAACCCAACGATCAACCAAAAATACAAGTAGTTAAGTCACTGAACATTGACATGTGTCTATTGATATAGAACATATTATTTAAACCAACTACTCTAACATCTAAGGTCTCCCCTTCACCACCTGTTCTAACAGATTAATTCAGGAATACTCGCTCGTCGTCTCCTATTCCCATGCAAGCGTCAGTTGGGCCGGTAAAGAATTTTCGTGAGAACATTGCTCGTTGTTAGTATTTATGTTCGCATGGGTTTGGTATTACGTGCCTTGCAGCAGTATAAGGTCATACTTTAGCTGGGAATCGCGAATCTTTTAATGTTAAATTCCCGATCATATATTCTAGCTCGGACATAATTTTGCCGGCATTACCGAATTTGGTTTAGTTACCAGATTTACGTCCCCTGCGACACTGTAAGGTCATTTAGGAGACGGGCTACTTCGACTCTGCCTGTCAGGGCCAACCCAGGCTAAAAGAGAAGAATCCCAGCAGAAAGAAAACCCAGATCGGCCTAGAAGGGATCAAAGTTGAAGCTTCCGCATGACATGCAAAGAGCTTAACCACTACACCACAGCGTCGGAAGATTACAGTAGATCTACATTCTTTAAGTGTCCGTAAAAGCACAAGGGTAGACCTCTCCGATAATTTCATAGATATTTCATACTCAGGGATCTGTATATGCATAGCGATATTCATGCTTGTGGAGAACACGCGGCGCTAGAGATTATTAACAACTCCTCTGCTTTACCTCCTGTCCTGTATTATGTGCAAAATTTTTCCCTGCTGTGTCTGTATGCAAAATACACACGGAATGACCCTCACGGCCAAAGAATACCACAATGTTACCAAGAAGCTAAAACAGCCAAAGATGCTGGCACTTCTTTAAATAACTAACTTTAACCTAACTAAGTAAGTGTCCGTATGCGTGGAACTCTTCACCGTGCGTAACTACATCATGTTGGAGAAATGCTGCATTCCACATTTAGTGCGAATCAATTACACGAAATACTTGAGTATTTTTCAGTGCCTGAACACTCCTTGCTTGCGCGCAATTTTATGAACTAGTGTGAGCACGGATGTCTATTGAATTTAGCACTTCTGTATTCTGTTGTAACTAATAATGAATTAATTTTATATAGCGCATATCCCCGCTTGAAAGCAGGCTTTATGCGCTTTACAATAAAAATAATACCCCGGCATACAAAGTCCTTGAGAAACCGTCTCAACTTCCTGGGAAGCACATAGTGCGCGCTGCATTTTACAAGCGCTCAAACATAACATACTAACAAGATCCTTCCCTGGCTATAGCCGAGTACCCATTTACACTTTGGTAAAGTGAAGAAAATTCGTGTAAAGTGCCTTTCCCAAGGACACGATGCAGGTCCAGAGCTGGGATTCGAACTAGCAACCTTCCGATCATGAGTCCGGCAGTCTAACCACTAGACTACTGACGCCATGTGTATAGTTTCATGCATATGTCCACCGATCAAGACCCGGTGGTTGGTGCGTGCTCTTGCATGGTCTGCTCCTTCTACTTTCTATGTGTTATTCCCGTCCTTATTTACACCCTGACGCGAAAATGGCCTGTCACTATGTGACTGCACGTTAGGCAAGGGAACCTATTACCTGACTGAATGAATAGGAAAGTTGTCACATACGCAAACAAAAGTTATTTTTAAAAAAATAATAAAAAAAGCAACCCTCAAAGATAATAATGACAGAGAGGTTAAAACAGTACAAACTAACCTTACACCTCTCCAAATAAGTAATTTCATACAACACAGCTGTAATATAGCTGTTAAGAGTTGAAAAAGACGTAAAGTCCAAACAAACCAACACACAAGCAGCAAACAAGCAAACAGACACACAATATCACGTCTTAATTGCTCTAAGATTGAATTTCATGAGCTGGCGGTATGTAATGTGAAGGATAGTATTCCCCCTCGGGGATGAACAAGACGTTATTAAAGTAAATTGAGATATCAGGCTACTCTTTCAAAAATCGACAAGATGCTACAACTACAAAGTAAGTTGATCAATCTTTTTTTTCTTTCTTTCCACCTTCAAACTCAGGACACTCAACATTATAATTGTGCCCCAGAAAACGCATCCTGGTTAACTAAATAATAACATATCATTTTTGGATGTTCTCCGGTTCAGACAATTTGAAATGTGAGATTTTGAGTAGGTTTATGTAGGCTTATTCTCTCGTCAACTGATGATAGAAATGGTTAAGAAATGCAACTTACTTTTTTGCCTCTTTGAAATTTGAACGTCCTCATTTTCCCGGATTTCTTTCATCGATTTTGAAAGGAAATACGTTGACATTATCCAAACTTCTATTATTTCGGGTTTTGCATTCAATCCTGTAATTTGTATCCCTAATTTTTTTGTCTATGATTTGAAACTAAAACACTTTTCTCTTGAGATTACTCTGATGATTGTTTGAATTGAATATCCTCTATACATCCGGTGACAAAGCTTATAACTTGAGCATTTTGCTCTTTATCATTTTAACAGATAATGTGACAATGTGTTCATTTTCTGAATTACATGACAAATAGATACATAGCTTGTCTTCCTCTATGGCCTATCACTTTGTACCTGGCAATTGATTTGCCAGTATTAAATCTTGATATTGAATATTCTTTAAATCTAGCCATTTCCCCTTGCTTAAATCTACAAAGCTGATTTTGTCCGTATCTTGTGAACTAAAAAATGGAATAATATATCAAAGGTAGAGAGGTTTATAATATAAAGTCTGGGTCATTATGCAGGCGATTAGAATAGAATTACTCGAGTCTATGCTGCAATATTTTAATAATGGGAAGCATTAAAAAGCGAATAGACCCTGATTTCAAGGGAAGATAATATGCTATAGAATTACTCCTCAGAGACCAATAAACGTTCTGATTATAAAAGCAATCCATTATTAACTCACACTAAGCCACACGTATTGTACTCACAATAAAGTTTTATTTCCTGCCTTACAAGTATTGAATGTGGCAACCACCAGCAGCACGGACAACGCCAACGCGAGAGAATTCATCTCTACTGTGTACACTCATCTGGAATGACTGTTCTAATAAGTTTCATTGGCGTTACCAATGCTGCTGATAGTGGGAACATTGAACACTCGTAAGAAAAAAAATAAAAATGTGGCTTTTTATACAATACTTTTGACTTAGACTTAGATCCAGTTTTCTATCATTTTTGTCTTGTTAAAATATTGCGTCATAAAATCGGTTCATTCTTTTTAATCACCCTGTATTGTGTACTCAGGTGTATGTTTTATATTGCTTTGACCAGCTAAGAATATTATGATTGTAAATGTCACTAACGCTTTTACTTAAAACGAACAAGCATTATATAACTTGCAGCCGAGTAATTCTATAGTATATTAATTTGCCAACGAGCAAGACAAGGCAAGGACTCTCCATGACCGGAGTAATTGACAAAAACACAAACGTGTGATTCCAAACACCTTGTTGTTGTTGCTGCTACTCCTGGGGCTTTTGAAGTTGTTGTCATTGTTGTTGTTGCTGCTCTTGTAGTTGTTGTTGTTGCTGATGCTGTTGTTGTGTTTGCTGCTGCTGCTGTTGTTGTTGTTGTTGTTGTTGATGTTGTTGATGTTGTTGCTGTTGTTGCTGCTGGTGGTGGTGGTGGTGGTGGTGGTGGTGGTGGTGGTGGTGGTAGTGGTTGTGGTAGTGTTTGTTGTTTATGTGGCTGTTGTTGTGGCTGTTGTTGTTTCTATTGTTGCGCAAGCCCATCGAGGCTGAGATCAAGAGCCAGCACAACTCTCCAGGGAAATGGTTTTCTATTTTTTAATTTAGCTTCTCCTGGCATTTCCGCCAGGATCACGCAACCCTACAGCTAATCACAATAACGACTCTACATAGGCCACTCTCCTTGTCGAGAGTTGGGAAGCGAACAATAAATTTGCATTCGAGATGCGATGATAATGCAGTAACATAATACATTATTTTGACTGTATAGCACTAGGGGCATCTTGGAACCATGTGTTTGAATTTTGCTTCATTTGCAACACTGTAAAGCCATTAAAGAGTCGGGTTTTTTCAACCCACCCTGACAGGGCCAACCTAGGTTGACAGGGGCAGATTCCACCAGACGAAAATTAGATGCGCATGGGATTGAACTTGGGTCATCCGCATGACACGTTCAGAGCCTCATCACGCTATGGGTGCCGATGCCAAGTTTTAGGGGTATTGTTCTAGTAGTGTGAAATTTGTCAGCACGCGAACCAACATCACGTTGAATTCTTCAATATTCCATTTATTTCAAATAAGTTTTTCACCTCACATGAAATGCAATCCTTTCTAGATAATTTCCTTCCATACTCTTGTTCTATAAAGAGAACACGAATAACGACACAAATGCATTTTTTTTTTTAAACAATGCTGTGGTGTAATGGTTAGACTCTTCGCATGTCATGAGGAATGCCCCGGTTCCATCCCAAGCGCGGACGATCTGAGTTTTTCTTCTGCTGGGATTTTTTCCCTCTCACTCCGGGTTGGTCCTGACAGGCAGGGTCAATGTAGCCCGTCTCTTAAATGACCTTACAGTGTTGCAGGGGATGTAAAAATGGCAACCAAACCAAATGGATAAAAAGAAAAAGGAAAACTACCAATCGTCTCTATTATCGTGATCTTGTGTTTGACATTCTCGGTTTGTGAAGTCACCAGTGAGGTGACAAAAGCGTGGGTTGGCTGATCAAAGACTTCGAGATGTTGTACAACAACCATCAAGCGTTCGCAGGCCGGAAGTAGAGGAGTCGTCTGCTTCACACCACGGTGGGCGTGGTTCCGGGACAAGAGCTCTTCAACATTCAGGAGTTCAAAGAGAAGTCTTTCCAAGAGCTTGTTGTGGAACCTCAGCTTTTCTATACTACTGCGTTTGGATACTTTGAGTTTGGTGGGTGTTTTCACGAGTTTTTGTATGTGTTGTTTGTTTATTTGGTTAGGGTTTTAGGGCTCCATCGACTCTATAAGGTCATTTTTGCGTCCAGAACCATTCCAAAGGATTTTTCGGGTAGGGATTAATTTTGAATTTTGCCCGGACGGTGGCCTAATAGGCCTACTCTTTTCGAGCAGTTGTATCAGTAGTTCCTGGACCTAGTGGTCATAAAGATGGTAGTGTTTACGTTGTAATTACGTTTGTCTTTGTAATCTCTTTTAAAGTGTAAGTAAGCTTTAGTAAATTTTAAGAGACAAATTACTGATTCCAAAAACCTCTTTCAGACTAAACTACGTACAATGTAGTAAGAGCAATTGATAGGTTTCGCCTTTCTAATGGTAAGTGGTTCATTGTTCTGATGTAAGTATAGAAAAATGGTGTTTTTGCCAAATGACAGACTTACACCTTACAGATTTATGAAGTCGATATTTTCTTCACCTGCTGTCAAAGAGTGAGACAAGCGCTCAAAGAGAGAGAGAGAGAGAGAGAGAGAGAGAGAGAGAGAGAGAGAGAATGAAAGAGAAAGAGAGAGAGAAAGAAAAAAAGACCTGGCGATTCTGATACTATTTTATACGTTGCTTTTTTGTAAAGTTTATTGCTTGCCAGCTAAAGGTGAGACAGACCTGTCTCTTAAATGTTAATGACCTTACAGTGTCGCAAGGGACGTAAAATTGGTAACCAAACTAAGTAAAAGAGAGATCGAGAGAGACGGACAGACAAAGAGAAAGATAGAGACACCCACAGCGTGCGAGATAGAAAGAGAGAGAGAATATTGTTGACAGTGTGTTATTTTCGTTGGTGCTATTACTTGTGTGGGTGGTTGGCGTGTGCTCTGTTGTGGTCTACTCCTTGTACTTTCTTCTTTGTGTTGCTATGGTCCAAATCTACTTCCTGGCACTGATATGACCTTATAGCGTTGATGGTGCCGTAAAATATCAAGATAGCAAGAGGGAACAAAAAAGACAGAATTAATAATAGAGTATCGTTAAATCCCAGTAACATGAAAGAATGTTGTGTAGTTTGGTTTGGTTACCAGTTTTACGTCCCCTGCACCTCTGTAAAGTTATTTAAGAGCCGGGCTACTTCGACCTTGCCTGAGAGGAAAAATTCCAGCAGAAAAAAAAAAATTCCAGATCTTCCGAGCACAGGATCGAACTCGGGTCTTCCAAATGACAGGCGAAGAGCCTAACCATTACACCACAGCGCTGGACCGGCGCTGTGGTGTAATGGTTGGGCTCTTCGCCTTGCATGCGGATGACCCTGGTTCGATCCCCGATCGCGGACGATCTGGGATTTTTTTCTGCTGGGATATTTTCCCTCTCACCCGGGTTGGCCCTGACAGGCAGGGTCGAAGTAGTCCGTCTCTTAAATGATCTTACAGTGTTGCAGGGGGACGTAAAACTGGTAACCAAACCAAAACTAAAACAGCGCCGGTGATAACGGATCACCAATCGCCTGAACCCTCTAGCTGCTAAAGCGACCGGCACACAGCTGAATGAATTGCGAGAGAGAAAGTGAAGGACCGAAATAATAGAGGATTTTAAAATACTAGTAATATAAAATAATACTGTAAAGTTAATGTATTGGGTGAGCAAGAAAGTGATTTATTCATTGAGGTGCCAGCTTCCTTGGCTGTTTTATAGGATAGCAAATGATATAAAAGAGGGTTCGGTAAGCAAGCAACGAAGAGACGGAGAAAATGTGATCGAGAGAGAGCGTGGGAGAGAGAGATTGAAAGACGTCGTTGGCACTTGCACATGATACTGTTTTGTCAGAAATGACTTCTAAGACAACTGAGCCCGACCGAATTTAATTGAATTCACATATTTTGATATAATAAGGTCTTTGGCCTCCAATCCATATACAGACAATCGATACCAATAGACTCTCGCGGACCCACTGGTCCGAACGAACACTCTGAGTCAGATGAGTACCAAGGAGACACACAATGACAGCAAAATGACAAACCTATAGATAAGAGATGCAAGGAAAAGGTTGGGGGGCAAAATGAAAATTAGAAAGAGAGAACGTAAAAAGAGAACGAGAGAAAAACGGGAAAAAGAGAGGAGCAGAAAATAGAATTGGAGATTGGGGAAGGACGAGAGACAAGGGGGAGGGACGAAAGTTGAAAAAAAAAAAAAAAAGGTAAAAGGGAAAGAGCGGGAGAGATAAAGAAAGATGGGCTGAATGAAAGAGGAGGAAGAAATAGAGAACCAGACTGGCTGCGACATAACCAGAGAGAGGGAAGGAGAGAGAGAAAGAGAAAGAGAGAGAGAGAGAGAGAAAGAAAGAAAGAAAGGGCAAAGGAGAGAGGAGAAGACGAAGGACAAACAAAATAGACACCAAGAGAGAAAATGTCAAATGTGCGCGTACATCATGCAATGCCACCCCATGTATCATTTCCCAATGCGACTCGCATCACTGAAGGAAAAAATCCTTGTCCCGCATCGACGCCTGACATTGATCATCTCCCTTGGACAAATAATAAGGGGAGACAAATCTCGATACAAGTGACATGCAGCTTTTTACAAGTCTTTTGATCTGAACAATGCATTTCCTTTCAAGGCTAGCGGGACTACTGCGTCCTGCAAGTTCGATCCTGCCTAACTCTTTCATGTTCCTCCTTTAGAATCTGTCGTTTTTAACGATTATCTTTGAATATTCATTCCCACAAAGCTGTTGTTATCTTTTTGTTGGATTGTGAGTTTATTCTCTTCATTCAAAAACGTGAGCTGGCAAGATTGAATAGCCTATTGCTGTTATGATCTGTTATCGCGGACGTCCATACAGACTTTATGAACTTCGTAAAAATGTCGTTTCCATATCAAACGCTTCCTTCTATGTCCCTCATTTACAGCTATATGAGCAATCCCTGAAATGCAGTTGAAATAATCTGAATTGTTTTTTGTTTGCTTGTTGGTTTGATTTTATTTCGCGTTGAACTAAATTGAATAATACTCCTAAGCTCCCTCCATTTTGTTGCTTTTAGTTAAGTAAAGCAATGATTTTAATATGCATGATGTGTCTTTGTGTCATCTTGCACTCATTATTTCTCCCTATGGGTTCAGGAAGAGAATTTTATGGAGAAAACCTTTCAGAGCACAAAATTTGATAGACATAAATATCTATGCTGTTTCAGCAAGAAATAAGATCCGAACATAACAAGACTCTGTGAGTGAAAGTAGTGATTTCTGTGTGAAAATCTGGTAAATTAGTGCTGCCATCCTGCTAGGAGATGGAGGAGACTCTAGTCTCGGGAGACGCCAAGCAATTACTGTCTTTTCCGCGACCAAGCTGCAGAATTGATCTCATCTCATCCCGCCACCCAACACATCGATTTCACGCCAACAGCGAAACTCATACCAGGCTGAAGCAAAGCGGGGCGAGAAGTGAAATCCGAGAAATTCATCACGAGGTCTGAGCGTCACAACTCCCTCATGACATCTCCAGCATTCTTGCACGTCCAACATGAGACATATATGTAACACAAATAATTGTAAATGTCACAGGTTCGTGTAATGAGTAATTTGGAGTTGGGAGTAAAAGGGTTCTGAGGGGACAAAGTGTTAGAAACAGGAGGAATTCCATTCCTTTGCTTGTCGTAGTGGAAGATATTCGAATAGACTACATGTATTCAATTACGGTATCTCAGTTATTTAACAAGAAGCATGAAAGGATGTTTCGTTCTTAGCTTTGGTTCTGTCGCTCTTTGCAACACTGTACGGTTATTTCAGAGGTGGACTTCTTCGACTCAGACTGTGAGTGAAATATGTATGAGAAATTTGGAGTTGGAGTGAAAAGGTCTCGGTGGGAGGGGGGGGGGGGGATAAAGTGCAAGAAACAGGATATGGAATGCTATTCCCTTGCTCGCTATGGTGGAAGATATTCGAATAGACTACAATGTATTCAATTACGGTACCCCACTCATTTTAAAAGAAGCATGTAAGGATCTATGCCGGTTGGTTTTGAATTTTCGCCCTTTGTAGCATTATAAGGTCATAGGAGACGAGCAGCTTCGACCCTGCCTGTGAGAGAAATATGTATGAGAAATTTGGAGTTGGGGTGAAGGGGTTCTGAGAAGACAAAGTGTTAGGAACAGAAGGAGGAATGCCATTCCCTTGCTTGTCATGGTACAAGATATTTGAATAGACTGCATGTCTTCAATTATTTTAAAAGAAGAATGAAGGGATACACGTTTGATAGTTTGGGTTTTACGACCCTTGTAATATTCAAAGGTAATTAAAAGGCGGGCTATCTCGACCCTGCCTGGGTGTTTCGGTGGCCGAGCGGTAGTGCGCCAGCCCACAGACGAGGAGGTCCTAGGTTCGAATCTGTGGAGGTTCACCGGAATTCAATTGGAGTTTTCATGGCTCCGACGCCCGTCCTATCGGAGATGGACGTAAAATTCGGGGATCATTTAAATGACCTTACAGTGTTGAATAGGGCGTTAAACCAAAACCAAACCAAACCATTTTCGCTCTGAGAGCGAGACAATTTTACCCCAGTGGAGATACGACGATGCTTGTCCGACATGAGGATCGAACCCCCGCGATCTCAATAATAGGTGAACCATCTAACCATTCCACCGCAGACTACGGCGATAGTAGGCTAAATCTGCCAAAAAATTCTGATGTCCGACTTCAAAGCTTTAATAAATTTCCTTGCTTAATATCGTGGCTTACGATCTGGGCATACTTAGTATTAGTTTGACAACCTGGCGTATGATATGTCTTGAATAACTTTATCTGGCTTTTTTCTGGCGCTGTACCACGGCGACCTGCAATGTTGGTTGTTTGTTGAATGGTGTCATTTATACCTGGGCCGGTACACCCAGGTACCCGGGTATTCGTGTCAGACGCCCGGGTTTTCTATTTTAAATAAATGTGACATTAATAAAAATGGAAATGTTCTTCTTTGTCTAAATACACATGAATAATTCATGCCGAATATCCTTATTACTGTTTCACCATGTTCGTATTTCATTTGTACTTCATCTATCCAGGCCTGTATCTCATTTTCCCGTAGCCTACTGAAGGAAACTGAAACAGGCGGATTGGGGTAGAGAAAGGTAGGGTGTCGTACCACCTTTTTTCTGGTAACCAGCAAACCCCCCAAAAAGTAGGCCCTATTTTGGAATGTTATTAGACCGTTTCCAAGAATGGATCGGATACTTTGGTATAGCTGGGCCTGTAGTATCAAATTTAATGTCCTTATATGGAAGCAGCTAGTTTGCAGTTCTAAGAATCCAAAGGAGAAGCGGACAATTTCTAAGAATTATATGATGTCTAGGGTTATAAATAGCTTTGACTTTGTCATTTTTTAAGGGTCTTTTTCAAGATGTCTCAAAGAAAGTCATACGCTTGGGATTACTTTGAGAAATAAAAAGACAGAAAAGGCGCCTTCTGCAAAATCTACAAAAGCATAATAAACGTTTAAGGGTCTTCAACTTTTTAAGTCTCTTAAAGATGATACCGGTAATTGGAAGGTCGGGTACCCGGGTATTATTTTCATTACCCAGATATCAAATTTATACCCAGTGTTGTACTTAATATTTCTATTATGGGAATATTAGTTTTACTGTAATATAACATTATCAACGATTTCCCCAACGGCAATCAATTACGTCGTCTTTTTTTTCTTTTTCTTCTTTTTCATTTTCATTGACTTACGAATGTGTGCTCCAGGGAGTCTATACAAAACTTGGATTTGGAGATTGTCAAAATCGAATAACATTATTTAAATTCTCATATATAGGCGCATCTATCATCCGGGTCTTCTTAAAGGACTCTTTGCCCTTGTCTGCAGGCCATACAGCAGGCAACAGATCCGTGATTCCTTTTGTGATGTGAGCAAAAGCTTAGATGATGTGAGCTCTTGTGGGAGGCTCGCCGGATAGCGTCATGTGTTCGGGGTGGGGAGGGAGATAGAGGACCTGGCGCTTTGCTCAAAGGAGTAGGGTTTGGTGCTCAATTCTTTGCTCATGAATCTGTTGATTTGTCCAAGTTTTGTAGCTTTCATTTTAAATTAGAGAAAAGATAAGAGCATTTAAAAAATTATTGAACCTCTAAACATGATAGATTTAAAACTGCTTCTCTCTGTGTTTCCACGCGTCATTTGTGATTTATTTTATTCCCTTTTTATCGGGAGTGAATTACTGGTAAAAAAAATATTTAAAAAACAAGAAAAACAAGAAGAGGTAGACAAAGCTGTAGGATGCAAGGATTTTTAGCATACTAATCTGATGCTCTCGCTGAATGCCAGGTCTCTTAATTTTCTTTCTCAAAACCTCGTACCACCCGCCCCCTCCCCCATCCCGTCTCCGCACATACACAAACACACACACACACACACATACACACACACACCCCTCTCTCTCTCTCTCTCTTTCTCTGTCTCTATCTTTGTCACGCCCTATTTCTTCCTTTCTTTCTTTTTCACTCTCTCCCCCTCCTAACTGTCCGTGATTTCAAACACACACACACACACACACACACACACACACACACACACACACACACACACACACACACACACACACAC
>JAUKPP010251699.1:0-12617 GCA_032273245.1 Phyllaplysia taylori
TCACAGTACCCATCTCTACCAAATTTTGATACCAAGTTTTGATTGAGTTTTGGATTGTGCTTTTCTTGCTGTGCTTAATTGGAATTTTCTCAGAACTGAAGGCGAGCGATGTCCTTTGTAAACGCACAAGACACGCATGGTAAATGGCAGATTAGCGTCATTTCTGCGCGCTAAAAATCGGAACCTGTTCACTTAAACTGGTCCTGTCGCACAGTGTGTTCATGCAATCGGCTGATTTAGGTACCAAAAAAAACTTAAATGGATGAGGATTAATTGACAGAAAATAGAGTATTTCTATCTCCTGCCGTCTTTGAGTTATATCAATATAGAATCGATCAATATAAAAAAAACACCCTTATATTTTTCGAATCGACAGCACAATAAATTCATAATCAGTTTTGCAGTGGCAAAGATAAAACTTGACTTGAAATACAGAATTTTTCTTTAGAAAGAAAGAAAGAAGAAAATGACAGTGTTATTGATTCCTGTGGGGAAATTTTGTTTACAATGGCATGTAATACATGTACATTCATCAAATGCACTTACACAAAACTAACATTACAAATACACATGAAGTACAATGTACATTCATTCACTCACTGCATTTGTACACGAGCCATCACTGGTCACCGCTGTGCAGCGCCCCTGTGAGCTAGGGTTAATGTATCTTGCTCAAGGACACACCCCAGTGGTCACCCACTTAAAAATTGCTTTCATTCAGCATTGCTTGACAAACTTTGTGAACCAGAGTTCACTAACCTCTCGACCACTGTATAGACCTAAACCCCTAAAACCATAGTAATGCAAATAGTAGTACAGGAATGAAAGAGCCTAGAATTTTAGTAGTAAGGAGTGGGTTATTTATACAGCCTAGAAAATAACTGCTAAAAGAGCTCCCCAAAACAACAACACCAACAAACTAACAAACATAAAAAAAATGACACCCTCTCTTCAAGATTCCCTGAGAGAGACCCCATGTAAGGAAGAAACAACTTTTTCAGGCATTTTTTAATGTTGATGTGTTGCACATGACACAAACATGACGTCAATGGGACAAGGGAAAAGGAATTTGTTAAGATGGAAAAATCATAAAGTAATGACAACAAAGTACACCATGTGAACTCATAGATTTCCTCTTTCTAAAGTTTTTGAGATGTGAGTTTCTTTACATTTCCTGCTCCTGAGTATATCAAAACCATAAACATAAAATAGAGCAAAGCTAATCATTTCTCTGATATAGGTGAAATAGAAAAATAGAAAATATTCCCTTGTATTAAGAAAACCGAACTTCTAAAAAGGCAAAAACCAACCTTGTTCTGTAGCTGTCCATTTTTGTCTTGTGCTTCGGAGATCTCCCTGAGATATTTTAGTTCTTCGTTTGCTCTATCCTGCAATTACAAATAAACGCAGAGAAATAGAAAAATCACATGAAACAAATAAGAGGTAGCCTCAAGGACCTGAAACAGAGAGTGGTCTCAAATATGTAACAAACAAAAATTTGAAACTGATTGAAGCAATGGGGAGAGTAGGCTGATGCTCCTGCTGAGGTAATAACATTGTTTTTAAAAACGCTTTAAAACTGTTTCATAGCTTCAGCTCAAGTGCTTTTATGACCACAATACATGCTTGCGATGAAATAATACATGACCGGCACTGTGGAGTAATGATTAGGCTCTTTGCCTGCCATGCGGAAGACCCGAGTTTAATCCCATGTGTGGATAATCTGCACTTTTTTCTTCTAAGATTTTTCCTTTTCAGTCCAGGTTGGCCCTGGCAGGCAGGGTTGAAGAAGCCTCTTGAATGATTTTACAAAGTTGTAAGGTAAACAAAACAGGAAACCAAATTATCCACAAAAGCAAGATCTGAATTAATACAAACTTTATGGTGATGGACTGTGAGATGATCAAGGATCTTTTATAATGATCTGTGACAAGTTGGATTGGTTTTGGTTTAACACCTCCTTTGGTAGGATAGGGATCTGAACCATGAAAACTCTGGAAAACCCATGTTGAACCTTCCAGGGCAACTATGAAACCCAGCGCTTGCAGGCAAATGCTTTCCCACTCAGCCATAGATGCCCACCCCCTTCCCCCATGACAGATTACTTGCCCCTGATTGGTTACTTCATAAGAACGAAGTGATATGGATGAACCTGGGATATGCCCAAGTAAAATCTTGAGAAAGTTTTACTTAGTTCACAGCAGTGGTAGGCTATAAATTTCAATATGGGCTACAATGCATAAAAGAAAAAAAATATCACACTGACAATTTCACCATTTGTGTGCAAAATTATGTGTTGAGAACTAGATGGCCATCAAGGACAAATGTCCCTGACATTATAAAACGTATCTCTCTTTGTATGTTTACTTAATGAATGTAAGAATATTTTGGTTACCAGTTTTACGTCCACTGCAACACTGTAAGGTCATTTAAGAGACGGGCTACTTCGACCCTGCCTGTCAGGGCCAACGCGGACTGAGAGGGAAAAATATCCCAGCAGAAAAAAAACCCAGATCGTCCGCGACCAGGGATCGAACTCGGGTCTTCTGCATGATAGGCGAAGAGCCTAACCATTACACCACAGCGCCGGTAATGTAAGAATGGTTTTCTCACAAGGTGTTCCTTCTGATAGCTAAGCAATATAGAATATTAAGCTCAGAGTGGAACGGCTGCTTATGTCCGTCACATAAATGAAAACAGTTGAGCAGTGTGTGCCTCAGAATACTTACCTCTTTTTCACGACGGAATTCATTGGAATGGTTCACAGCCATTTCTTGCATTTCTGACTTGAGTCGGTTCACTGTTGAATTAAATTCATTGACTTTCTGCTCTGACAAGGCAAGCTCAGTCTCAGCCATAGATAGTCTGAGGGAGAAAGACATCACATACTTTCTTAGAAAAACAATAATTCAATGTGAAACAATTTATTGTCCTTCGAACAATATAAAAAAGAGCACAGGGTGAGATGCCCTACACCATCATCAAATGAAATGCATTCTCATTACTTGTATCAAGAGAGACAAAATGCCTGTTCAGACACCAAGATGTCAGGGGCTTGTTAAATCATCAATATTCTTTCTCTAATGTTGGTACATTTTAACTGTGATTTTTCTTCGTTATCCTCTTTTTTTCGTCACATGAGGAGATCAATCATTGATAGCTTTCCCATTGCTGGGCTGTTTCACAGTGAACATTTTTTTGTGTCTCAATATTCATTTATAAATGAGAATCTCTGAGTGAATAATATTACCAAATGGTAAAATATTAAGAAATGAAATTTTGAAACTCATGAAGTTACAACTATTTTCTTGCATATTTCTTTTCAGGACCTTGACCTTAAAGCACAAATTTATCAACTCTGAATCAAGACAGGTTAGTGTTTTTTTTCCCTGAATATAACAGAAACTATGATACTAATACCATGTGCCTACCGTAATTTGATGAGCATTTGATTTCAACATTTTGCTAGAAATAAGATAAGATAAGATAATCTTTATTTGTCCTATTTACAGGAAATTTGGGGTAACAATTTCTGTCTTGATACTTTCTTTCTCTCTCTCTCTCAAACACACACACACATTTCAGTAAAATTTGCTCTTTCTATCTTTGTTCTCTGTTTCTATTGGCATTTTCATGGGTAAAGGTGTGTCCGTGGGTATATGCATGCAAATGCTGACAAAATGCCCACTCACTTTGCTGCCATGGAGTTGAAGGCCCCTTTCCTTTCATCCAGTGCAACTTGTAAGTTTCCAATCTGATGTGAGGAAGCTCTGAAGGAACAAAAACAGCAACAGAAAAATACATGAGCACAGTACCATCTACAGAGAACAGCAAGTTTCTCTGAGACTGAGCCCTATGAAACTGGAAATGACAAGTTTGAGCTACGTAGGATGGTTTTCTACAGCAAATCATTTTTAAAATACCTTATCCAACATAAATAGTTAATGTGAACATCTTCTAAAAGAACTTACAGTCATTCTACAAAAACTATACTTGATATTTACTTCCTATCTCTACCAAGAGCGCCTTGTTGAAATTCTATGGCACTTCTGACACTGTAAGGCCATATCAGAGCGTCCACCAAACACAAAAAAAAAGGACAATTCCTATATTAATGCTCTCTCCTTTCAAAGTGCCATGACTGATAACAGAATGACATATGTATTTCATGGTTCACAACTTACGTCCAGTGACATGGTAGAGTGACTTTACCTGTGTGATTTCCTCATTATTTCATCTTGCTGATCTATAGTAGTCATTAAGTCATTGATCTGAAACAACGCAATATACACAATTATTTATTTGGACATTAACATGAGATGATGGTTTCTGTAAGAAAGACACTAGATCAATCATTTAAAGCTGAAGCTTCTGCTCAGAATTCATTAATGAAAGTAGCCCCAGCTTTTTACACATGTGGGTTCAATGTCTAAGGACTAAGACGATACAGGGCAAAAGGTTAAAAAGTCAGCACATGAGAAGATTATGGAAACAGAGAGATCTGTAACACATTCCTCATTAATGTCACAACTATATCAAGAATTAACTTGTAATAGAAGAGAAAAAACAAGCTATGACGATGATTTGAAATCATATGTGTTGCATCGCCATGAAATCAGGCACTCAGGGGCGCCGATGGCCGAGCGGTAGTGTGCCCGACTACAGATGGGAAAGTCCTGGGTTCGAATCCGGGGAGGGTCCCCGGGTTTTTTTCGAAGTTTTTATGGCCCCCGTCCTATCGGAGATGGACGTAAAATTCGGAGGTCCCGCCTCGTAAATGACCTTATAGAGTTGCATGGGGCGTTAAACCAAAACCAAACCAATCAGTTGCTCATCAAATAAGGGGAACAGAGTTATCAGCCTTTTTCTGAGTCTAAGACAATTTTTACCATGAGGGTTTTTGTGACCCAGTACTCTCTGTATGCACTTAAAAACACATTTCATGGTGCATTACACTAAAAAAACATTGTTTGAAAGAAAAAAGGTGGCATTTTGAAAACCAGAAAACATTAGTGGCCATTTTCTCTCTAATTTTCCCTCTGATAGTGAATTACTATTACGTAACAAAAATTGCAAATATCTCGACTTCTATACAAGATAAATTGATAATTTCTTCACAGGCAGCTAGAGAAATGTTCAAGGTTTAACATGATACCAATAACTCAAAATGTTAAAAAAGTGACGAGTGCATGATTTTATCGCGTTGCAACACATATAGTTTTGAGATAGTCAACTTGACTGACCCATTTCACCATGCCTGCTCAAAGGGATATGATATGATGGAAAATTAATTTAATTGAATTCCTGACTTGCTGTTACCTGAAGTTTTTTATCAAACTCCAGAGAGCGGATGTGTTTTGCCATTGTTTGAGTCCTTTTGAGATTTTCATCAACAATGGCTTGTCGATCTGCATTGCCAGTTATTGCAGCATCTGCGAATGTGAAGGTACATTGTTTCAGACACTGGCTAGGCAGGGTTGTGAGAAAGCTACCTGGAACAATAATAACAACAACAACAACAACAAAAAAACCCTAGAGAAAAGGGATTTGCGTGATGGACTTGGTAAGTATCCTTCAATAAGAAAATAAAAAAGAACTTCCATACAAATAAAAAGGCTGAGGGAATCAACGATTTTTACTATAAACTAGTCAGTTCAGAAAATACTTCATGACGTACCAATGGATTTTGCAATGTCTGAAGGAATGTTGTTTCCTGCCAGTTCTAATCGAGAGAGTGTCTTATTCACTTGCAGCATCTCAAGCAGAGCCCTTCCTCCGAGGAGACCACAATTGTTCCAGCGAAGATCTGGTTGAAAAAAAAGGGACAAAATTGTGAGGCGTAACAGATATGAATTTATGAAAAGCTGTGGTAGTAGTAAGAGAAAATACTGAGAAAAATTTGTTTTTCTTTCTTGAGCCAAGGTATGACAGTTACTTTCTTTAACTTTTTGTTGGCAATGCACCTTAGAGAAGAAGAATATTGCATCTATGAAAGGAAGAATACCAGTCACAAGTAAGACAAATCAGTAGTGAAATCTGGCTTCAAAGCTTATAAGAAAGAAAGAAAAGAAAGAAAAGTTGAGTTCATTCATTCCTGTAGGGAAATTTGTTTTAAAACAAATACTGAGACAATTTGGTGCTAGAGCAAGTAAATGTTTTAAGTTTCTTGTACCATCAACCACACACTTCACTAAGAGTAAAGATGTGATCAGGCATGATTTGTACTTTAACATGACTTTCTCCTTTGAACTTAACTAGCAAAGCAACCTTAAAACTTATATTTGCCAACAGCTAAGCAAAACAGGCATCATTGGAAAGAGTAAAGTGTAACAGGAACGCAACATTTTCAATTTTGAAAATCCTTCAAGAAATAAACGAGTTATGATGGGTTAATTGGTGAAAATCGCTGTCAAACCACCCCTTTATTTTCTTACTATTAAAAGACCAAGGGTATGGCAAAGACGAGTCAAGAGCAGGTAACTCTGAGCGAGAGTGTTTCCCGAGGAATTTCTGTACAAAGAGAAACAGCCTCGATCGGGTTCTAAGTTTAGCGCAGCAGTCACGCAGTGATTGGCTGCTGAGCAGAAGAGAGAAAAAAAGCAGAAGCGCTGATT
Source organism: Phyllaplysia taylori (assembly GCA_032273245.1). NCBI lineage: Eukaryota > Metazoa > Mollusca > Gastropoda > Aplysiida > Aplysiidae > Phyllaplysia > Phyllaplysia taylori. Next base: position 6,615 of record JAUKPP010251699.1, read on the forward strand.
GGCTGCTGAGGGAGAGAAGGTCACGGCTACGCAATGATGGCTGCGTGCTTTGAGCCGATAGCCATTTATGGGGATTCGTGCGTACTAAAAGTGAAACTGTAACTGATCGGTTTATCGTACACAGTTACCAAAAATACGAATGGAAAGATCTATTTATCTTCTATGCAGCGGAGGGTTCAGCTTCCACTGTGGAGGGTCGACCTTTGAGAAACTAAACACAGACTTCGCCAATCGATAACTCAAAAACTATTGACGCTTCGAAGCCGAGGAACCCTCCAATGGATTAACCAACATCTTTTCTGATTCGTGCCGAGATTTCACGACGATACTTTCGAAAACCCGGCCCTGACGTCATTTCCCGTACACACTACTTTCGTTTTCCTCACCAGACCCTAGCGCCACGCGTGGGCAGCGCAAACCATGTCCTCTTTCCTTGCTCATAGTGTTGCGAAGAATCAACGGATTTTTAGATCTGATTGCACCAAAGAACAAGGAAGAGTTGATCTAAATCAGTATACCATTTTCTATGGCGTTATTATTAATCTGGGAGTTGTGCAGCCGGGTTAAAAACCAGTAAAAAGTTGCTGATCGGCAGCCAGCACTTACCGGATGTGCAAAATCGGGGCAATGTTGCTTTGCTAACTTAACACATGTAACACAGCATCACGCAAGTACAAACATTTCTTCACAAATTATTATGTGAAAACAGAGATAACAAAGAAATATGTCATAATATATGTCATAATAACAGAGAAATATGTCATAAACATTTCTTCACAAACTATCATGTGAAAACTGAGAAAGATATCATAATTTGAATTCGGAACACTTACCAAGTGCCCTGAGGTGTACATTCCTTTTCAGTGAAGCTGCCAATTCTCCGACGCTGTCATGACTAATCTGATTGTTGCGCAGATCTAGAGCTTTCAGAGAAGTACTTGACCCCACTCCGTCACAGAACACGGCGAAAGAGCTGTCCAACATGCCTAAGGCATTCCACTCCAGACATAAACTAGAATGTGGTAAAGATTGCAAAAAGCATGTGAGCAATGATTCCAATGCCCCCCCCCCCCCCCCCTCCCACTCCATACGCCTGTTTTAAGCTTACACGTAAGGGCATTTACACCTGCTTTGTTTCTCTTATAAAAGTTAATTCCTCTATCATATGTGGGCATTACTTTTTATTTGGTTGTATATGCTTCTATTCTGTACCCCCAAGAAGATGATCACTTTCATTTTTAGCTGTGAAAAATAGAATAGCATTTACTAACTACAGGAAATTAATAAAACGATATGTTTCAAATGTGAGATCACACACTAACAGTTGTAAAAACCATGCATATATGAAACAAAAATGCTTTATGTTGGGAAAGAAAATCACATAACTGAAATAGTTTTCTACTCTTGGAGAAGAGTTACGAACCTGACCAGGCTTTTGTTGTGTCTAAGCATTTTGCCAAGAGCCTCAGTGCCAGCGCCACGTATATTGTTTCCCTGTGAAAACAAAAAGAACCAAGTTCAACAGACACAACAGACTTTGATATTACAGTGAAACAAACATTTGTAAACATTGCATACGCTAACAGCTTGGGAAGACAATGTGATGAGGCTTTTAACCGTCATTTCTTATAGAGAAGACAAGGTATGCACAGAAAAATAGGGTCCTGTAGAAGTAATTTTATTATCAGAATAAATAAGAATCTCTATTTGATTATATAAAAAATACTCACATCTGACAAATAATCCTTTGGTGCCTCACATAATATATGATTGGGGCCTAAAAGTTTGTAAAGATCATAAATTCTGTCTTGAAGGATATGAATTACACATATTTACTGACAAAAACAACAACTTTACCTATGAAGACGCCTATAGAAACTCCAAATTTTTATGAAATGCTCAGACACCATCCGGATTTATTGTGACAAAATTACAGACAAAAATTTATAGCATGAGCGAAATTATATCACATGCTCCATACGACCCCCATTTTGGCCAATGCAAGCTCTGAGGCACAGATGGTTGTTTTACGTGATTGAAGATTACGAGACATTGCTAGTAGTGATCAAGAGCCCAGATAGTGCATTAATTGAGCATAAGGGCCTATACAGTGAGTTGTTGAGGCTCCGTAGAACCTTAGAAGGCATCGTCCTGACGCAGCACACAAATGGCAACCCTCAGGGAAACTTAAGCCTGATTGAGTGCTTAAGTAAAAACCAAAACAAAAAGAGGCTAAAACAGCTGAGGCTGGCGCCTCATAATAAATAACCCACTCCATACTACTACTACTACTAGAAGGCATTGTCAGAAGGATTTTGGAGTTTACACAGTATATAATTTGGTGGAATCTCTTCATAAGCCACCGCTATCAGCAGGTTGAGAGGCCGTGGCCGCGTAGGGTAGGGGCCGTTAATGGGAGATTAAATACATAGGAAAAACGACAAGTGACCGCTAAGGCAGCTTTGACTTTACAGTTGAACCTGCTTAAACGACAACCTGTTCAAGACGACACCACCTGCACCAACGACAACTTTCCATCGACTCCTAAATTACATTTTTCTATATATTATCCTTCTCTAAGATGACCATCTGTCTAAAACGACCTCTTTTTTCTCGACATTGGGAGGTCATCTTAGACAGGTTTGACTGTATACATATTCATAGGGAATGAGCTTTACCTACCTTCAGATCAAGTTTCCTACAAAAGGAGTTGTAAGCAAGACCCTGGGCAAGACCTTGAATAGCTGTGCGAAGAAGGAAAGTGAAGAGAATCACAAAATCACCCTCGATAGATAAATTAATAAATTATATTGAAAATTATCTGCAAGGGAAGTTGTAAAGACTTGCTTTTAATCTAGTACATATCTAAGGGAGTTCTACTAATAAACACCTGGATGTAGAGTGAGGTTTAAATTACCTGAAGATCAAAGAATATATGGTGAGAAATATGGCCAGTGAAAAGGCTTCAGACTAAGACAAGACTGCCTCTTTTGCAAAATAACTTATAACCATGCAAACTTGATGATCAGATATGTAAGAAAAAAATAAATAAAAAAAGGCTAACATAATAATAATGATAATAATAATAGATTGCATTTATATAGCACATTTTCCCACTTGAAAGCAAGCTCTATGCGCTTTACAATCATTATTACCCCAGCAGACCAAGTCATTCAGAAACCTTCTCAACTTCCTGGGAAGTATACAGTGCAAGCTGCCATTTTACAGGCGCTAAAGCACTATTATACGGACAAGATTGTTCGCTGTCTATAGCCGGGTACCCATTCACACCTGGGTAGACTGAGGAAAATTTGTGTAAAGTGCCTTTCCCAAGGACACAATGTTGGGCCTGAGCTGGGATTCGAACTCGCAACCTTCCGATTACGAGTCTGGCAACCTAACCACTAGACTACCAACGCCACAGTAACTGAATAATAACAATATGTTGAAAACAGTATTTGCTTTCAATAAAAAAAAAAAACCCAAAGAAAACCTTGAAGAGAAATTGCTCTAAAATTCAATGTTGTTTTTGTACTAAGATTCTGTGCAAAAATTTCTTGCTTCGAATAAATGTCCAAACCTTCTTCTGACAACATGCAGTCTGAGAATCTGATCTCTACAAAGGTCCTGTCTGTGGCGAGAACTTTCCCTAGGACAGCACATGTCTTTGGAGTCAAACTGTTGGTTGACAGGTCTAGGATTGCTTTGCTTTTACCTCCATGTAGCTCGAAGCTGGCAAAAAACAAGAAAACTCAATAAACTTTCTGCTTCAGGGCGAGAGAGGTATCCATAATATAGTTGTGTGTAACAAACTAAAACATTGTATTGAATCTGAGTGTTGTATGTCAAGACGCTAAAAAAAAAAAAGAGAGAAAATTCTATAAACAGTCAAGTAGAAGCCACCCTGGGGCAAAGCAAAGCGAGAAAATCAAACACAAAAATAAAGAGGTGACTGGCCACACTACCAGCGAAGAGAGGCATGGCGAAGTCATGTGAAAGGCTGGACCATTTTCTGTCACTCGCATCGCTGGTGGGTGTGGTCTCTGGTGTACACAGTCTATACACCTGAATTGTTGTCAGCACTCTTCAAAGTACAAAGGAATAATCTTCTGACACAAACTGCATTGATTTGCCCGCTTCGCTTTGCTCTCAGCGAGGCAACATAATAAAATCGCTTCGCTTCACCCCAGTGCGACTGGGGCTTTAGAGAGGGGCATATATATAATACTTGTGTGTTACAAACCAGCATATAGTATTGGATCTGAGTGTTATAATGGTTGCAGGCCTACGCCAAAATGCTACAAAGATGCTAAAATTTTTTGAAAATTAAGAACACTTGTGTCTATGAAAGCCATGATCAAAACAAGCATTCTAAGAATTCTTAAAATCCTTCATAGAAATGAAAATGTTTGTTCTCAAGAAAGCAGTCTTGAGTTCAATACTAAATCCTCAACACATCATAATAATAATATATATACTTTGCCTTTTTTGGTATGTCTGTCTAGTCCAGACGTCTTTTAAAAAAAATTTTTGTACTACATTTTCTATTCTCTATAATACAGTTGTGAGTTGAAAGTTGCAGTTGGTTTTCCTGACTGATGTGTATTATGTTTTCAATTTTTCTGTTCGTAAAATATAAAAATTCTTGTTGAAAAAGTGCAAAAATGTCATTAATGGAGTTACGACAACTTGCATAATTTCCCCATAATTTTGTATTTGTCTTGCATAATTTGGCCATCTAAATTTGTATAATTCTGTAGGGACAGAAATATTATGCTCATAATTCAATTCAAGTATCCTTACCAAGGTGCACCTACTATAAGCATACACGATTTGTGGACTGTTATACCTTTTCAGTTTTTCCAGAACACAGTCTTGTGGATCAATGTGGTGATCTTTGCATAGGCGGATGTATATGTGTCGAAAATCTTCCATCATTTTGTTTGATCGAATTCTGAAAAAAACAAAACAAAGCACAGTGAAAAACAAATGGTTGTAGTCTCATATCTTAAGGAAACTATAACTTATTGTCACGTAAAAAGACAAATGTATAAGAGAGCTGATACAAACTGGTTGCTTGGACAGGTAATCACTTGAATAATTTTTTGGGTACCAGTTTCAAGTCCTTAGCAACACTGTAAGGTCATTTCAGAGACGGGGTATTCATGATCAAAACTCTAGATTTGAACTCACAACTTGTGAGAGAGAAAGTTGTTTAAAAAAGGAAAAAAACAACCAAAAAAATCCCCATGTTCGGAGCAAGACTTGAACTTACAACCGTCTGGCTAATAAGCCAATACACTACCACTAAGCCACACACGCCTCTAACAAAGTGAAGCCTCGTTCTCTGTACTTATTATTGGTCAGGGCTCCACCTGAGTATGGCTAGCCTGTCGATGTCACCGTACTCGAGTACGGGTAGCCACTTCGTACAGTACTACAATTGCCTGCTTTGACCTCACTAGACTAGAAGACTCAAATGATAAACAAATTTCTCTTTTCTACCTACACAATGTGAGTGTGTGAGGTGTGACTCGTGAGTGTAAAAATGCAAGGTAAGAAAAAGAGGCAGAGATGAGAAAGAGGGTGGAGCTTAAAAAAGGCAAAGACAAAGGTAGAGGGTGTTTAAGTAAAGTAGACGGACAAATAGATAATTTAGATCTAGAATGCAGGATGGCCAACAATAAAAAGTGATGATGATAGCAATAGGATAGGCCTAGCTAGTAGCCATTACATGAGCCTAACGAGAGCAGCCTACACCGGCTTTTGATTGGCTAAGATCAGACAGAGACACTTATCTGCTGATCTGTCAAACACTAGTATAGGTATGCACAAAACTTATAAGCAGTGCGTAACCTCGACTTAAGCACTACTTAAATGCCCTACACGGCATGTTGGAACCACTTACTTCCTCAACCATGTCGCGAAGTGGGTCGCAACTTTACGTTCTCGAATTTGGTCGACTAACTTGACTAACCAGGACGTAGCGATGAAAATGTAAAC
>JAUKPP010251710.1:0-12617 GCA_032273245.1 Phyllaplysia taylori
TGCTGGGCAATCGCTCTTTTTCAACAGTCAATGCACATTGTTTGTAGACTTCTGTTCGTTCTAAAAGAGGAATTCAGTCTCTGACTTCCAGAACCGCATTGCCAAAGAATTTTGTTTGTTTGGGAATTCATAGATATACAATATAAGATTACTGATATTATTGTAATATTAGATTACATTTATACAGCACACTTTCCCGCTCGAAAGCAAGCTCTATGCCCTTTACAATCATTATTACCCCAGCAGACCAAGTCATTCAGAAATCTCAACTTCCTGGGAAGCATACAGCGAAAGCTGCCATTTTACAGGCGCTAAAGCACAAACATGGACAAGATCTTTCACTGTCTATATAATAGCCGGGTACCCATTCACACCTGGGTAAAGTGAGGAAAATGTGTGTAAAGTAGGCCTACCTTTCCCAAGAACACAATGTCGGGCCCGAGCTGGGATTCGAACCCGCAACCATCCGATTACGAGTCCGGCAGCCTAACCACTGGACCACCGACGCCACAGCGACGGATTCATGACACTATGCGTGCGCCAAGAAACACTTGAATTTCCAGTAACGACAATGAAGGTCGATAGTCAAAGGGACATAACTGTATATTTAATGGGGTATAGAAAGGAAGGCTGGAGTTGTCTGCCATTAATACTTGTGTATTTTGTTGATGCTCTGCTAGTAGTAAGGAGTAGGTTATTTATAGAGGCGCCAGCAACAAAGAAAACGGGAGTTGTTAGTTTGGTTAGGGTTTTACGGCTCCATCGACTCTATATGGTCATTTCGGCGCCCAGATCCATTCAAAAGTTTGGGTAGGAATTTATTTTGAATTCTGCCTGGGTGGCAGCCTAATAGACCTACTCTTTTCGATTTTCAACCACCAAGAGATCTTAAACGTGCACAACGTGCAGATGGGACCTCTGAGATTTTTCGACCTTATCCGAGAAGACTAGGTGCTTGATCTCACCTACACTTAGATCAGGGGTGTGGTTGAGAGAGAGAGAGAGAGAGAGAGAGAGAGAGAGAGAGAGACTAGATAAGGTATAAGAGAAGAGGAACAGAATAAGCAGACGAGAAGAGACTTGAAAGAGAATGAGGAGAGCAAGTCAGAGAAAGAATCAGAGAGTGAAGTTGAAAGAGTAGACATGGTATAGGAGAATACGAAGAAATAAATTTGGGGAGAAAAATGCCTGCACTTCCCCTGGATCGAACCCGGGACTATTGGCATGAGAGGCTAAAACCATAACCTCTCTAGACCACGAGAGCCCCAAACAGGAGTTGTAGGTCTAATGATTGTTAGCAAATGTCATACGCTATGTTCCAAGCAAGATTTTGGACTATCAGTTGCATCAAATTCAGTGCAAAGTGAGAAGGAGAGATTGGGATGGGGCATGCATGCTTCCCACGAAGTTGAGAAGGTTTCTAAATGACTTGGTCTGCTGGGATTAAAATGATTGCAAAGCGCATAGAGCCTGCTTTCAAGCGGGCATATGTGCTATATAAATGCAATCCATTATTATCATTATGTATAATAATAATGTTGGACAAGCGTTTCTTCATGAACTTTATCTCTGCTGGGAATTAACCAGCCTAAAAAATGACGTTACAGCATTGCAAGGAGTGTAAATAAAAAACACCCCAACAACATTGTGCTTGACAACTGAAAAAATAACCCGATGAAACAAATACAAGTAAATTAAAAAGTCAAACATAGAACATTATATGAAAAAAGGGACTGCCAGAGCCCTGTTTATTGTGATATCTGAAGACAGGGCATAGAGCTAAAAGCTCCTCATTTCACTTACAACTCAATTTGTACCAAATGCTCCTCGTGCAAGCCAGGTTTGCGAATGCTGCAATGAACCACCAGAGACAAACTCTTACCCTAAACTGAAACTTGCTTGGCAGAGTACAGAAATATGAATGAGGGGAAAAAAAATGGCCGAAAAAAAAAAAAAGACTGTCGCGTTCATAAGATAAAGACTAACTTCATTGACTACATGCCTCTTCAAGTGTGATATTATAACCATTTCATAATGTCTCGTTTCCTGAAGATCTACAGTAGTTTTAATACTGTACCTAGAACTGTTTGATTCCAACTCTAACATAGCAGTAAAGGCAGCTGGTCACAACAGAGCGATCACTAACTCTACATGTTTCTCATGTCAGATCGATTCTTAATTAAAGTAAAAGAAATGAACTTTCACACCTTCAAATCTTTGACGCAGGCAAACTTTCAATCATGTCTCAAAGAGCAAAAGAGCTGCCAGAGGTCAAATTAATAACATCCAATTTGATGAGAAGTATGAAAGAGAAAATGTATTTTTTTATCCTTTGCTGAAGACATGAATTGAAAAAAAAAGGCAGGGGTCGGGTGTCATGTGAGAAGTGCCCCAGTGTATGAGTTTTAAGAAGGACCTGGACAATTCCTGCATGTGACCCTTCATTGTTACAGGTTACTCTAATCACTCACTTCTTGTTGAGATCTTTTACCGCTACCACTTGGGTCAATCACTCTGTAGTCAGATCTATTTTGTTACATAGAGATCTTTTACGGCTACCACTTGGGTCAATCACTCTGTAGTCAGATCTATTTTGTTACATAGGGATCTTTTACGGCTACCACTTGGGTCAATCACTCTGTAGTCAGATCTATTTTGTTACATAAACACAGGCAGTGCAAATCTCCCTACAGGGATCAATATAAAGTTGTATTGTCATCTTTCTATTTTGAAACACCTGACTAAAAAATTTCAACAATACATCTGTCTTGAGAGTGGGACAAGAAACCACGGGTAGTTTCAGCAAACCTTCACAAACTTGACCAAAAAATATTCAAGACTAAATGCAATACAATAATAATATATATGATAGATGATAACATAATGAAACTTATTTCAGAATGAATAAAATCCCAATTGAGTGCACAGCAAATTCCTTCAAAATGATAGTATACAATTTCTTCACGTACAAGCACAATTTGATTGGATGAATAAAATCATTCAATAAAACAAACAGAACTGAAAATGCCAAACATTACACTTTAAACAATAGAATAAAAATAAACATCTGAAACAAATACATGAGATTCAATCGTAAAATGATATGAAGAACTTAAAATGTTTCAAAACGCCCAGTATTACATCGACTGTATGGAATGCCTCATTACCTACCTCGTCACACCGTGGTTTCCCTGATCTAAAACTTTTCCACTCTCAAATAAAAAAAAGATTGACCTAAAAATCTTTTCAAAGTTCTGAGAACCAACTCAGCGTGCACACTAAATGACGCAATAAAATGTGTCATTTACAGTCCATGTAGTTTCTGCGTTTGGTCATGATGACATCTTTTGTCTTTCTTTAGCAAAATGCTTTATTGTCCATATAAATCCAAATGAGAAATTTAAAGTGATTTGAATAAAGTCTCTAATGCCTACATTGAACACTCCATCACAAAAGGGGTCCTAACTCTATAGACCTGTCCAGGAGCTCGGATGACCAAACTAAATTACATGTAATGCTAATGTGAACTGACACTACAGATGGTATAAGAGACATTTGTTTCTAAATCATGTGCCCTAATTTGAACTTAAATCTAAATCCTAGTCAGGATCTGGGCCCCCTGCAACCACCAAAGTTAACCATAATTTTCATCAATCCATTCCTAATTTTTCTGTAAGTTCTTGTCGAGGTCAGATAATCGCATCGCACTGTCAATCTGACAAAACAGAATTGGATTGATTGAAATTGGTTTTCAAAAACATAAAACAACGAAATAAAATTATGGATCCCTTTCAGCATGGAGTGTCCTCAACTGAACAGTGTTTGTTTGTTTGTTAGTTTGGGGTTTTACGGCTCCATCGACGCTATAAGGTCATTTAGGTGCCAAGAAAAACGTCCAGGTCGGATGTGATGTTGTTACCTCTTGAGGAGTTTTATTAAAGGTCTAAAGTTGCATTAATAATGTTGATGTGTCTTAAGATACTGAACAGTAGATGAAACAAAATAATCATATGAATTATATCAATGAGACAATTAAAACAGCCATTTGAAAGGCATGCATACAACAATACAACCCCCTGAAATATGATTGAATCGACATCGATATGTAAGCATGCATTCTTCCCCCCCTGCACCAGACTTCCTGGATGATTTTCAGAGCAACTGAATATGAGTTGAGCAAACCTCTTCATCATTGTTAAGTATTGTTGTTTGTAAGTTATAATATATTATATAAGTTGTATCTATTTGTCTTACGGGTTTCTCCCTCTCTCAGGTGAGATGCATTCCCCATGTGATATTGGTTGATGATTAGTGTTGTGGCTTAAAACTTGGGTAAGTTGACGACGTATCAAGGCAAAGCTCATGCCAAGCTGTTCTGATTAAAGATTGTGTCCAAGATTACGACACAGGTGTGGCCACTGCCTCCAGAACAAAATCCAAACTCCCCTTCCCCCCCCCCCCCCCTGGCCATGTCCCAATGTAGATAATATAAAGCCCATTTTTATTCATTGGTCACCAAGGCAAACAAGACCTCAGGTTTATTTTCTTAGGTACACCTCGAGATCAATTGAATCCTGGTGATTTATTCCCACTCTCATCTCAGGCTAAAAAAAATTCCCGTGAATGCCCATCTCTACCGACGCTTAGACCCTTAAACTTGACTACTATTCTATCCATGTAAGGTCACAAATCTCTGCCTCTACAACGATGTCTTCCAATCCTTTACTATACAGGAACATTGGAAAAAATGACAACCAAACCTCAACATCCAGAATAAAATCCTGCAGATGTTCTTCTTGAACTTGCGACTTCAGCTGGTAGAATATTTATTTATTTATATATATATATATTATTGTATTGTTTTGATAGTGATACCTGTACAAATGTAATCTTATATATGGCACGCATATTTTCCCTCGAGGAACTCTGGTGACTTTGCCTTCTGGAAGATCAAATTTTACCCCATAGAAAACCCTACAAATTTGATGTTAGAGATAAGATGCGCCAAGTTTCTGGACCCTTTGCATTGGCGAAGAATACTCATGGCAAAGCAAACTATCAAGATTGTTGGTTTCATTAAAGGCCATTTTTGTGCCAAGAAGCGTTTTTGATCTCCTTCTACGGTGTCCTCTTTACGGGAATTTTATTAAAAGGATAAAAGATGCAAATGCACTACGTGTATTTTCAAAACTCTAACTCTAATTGTAAAGATTGCATACCTCACGTTTAATTGTATTCCAGAAATAAAAATACACTTGACTACCCCTAGACTGAAATGTCTTAGCTGGCCTCAAAACAATACATTACAAATCTGGGATGACCCTAAGGCGAGTTTAAGTCAATGGGAGAGATTGTCATTGAGACTATGAAATGAGCCAAATTGACATATAATAATAATGTCTGCATTTATATAGCGATATCTCCGTCTGAAAGCAGGCTCTATGCGCCTTACAATCAATTATAGATTCTGTATAAGTGTGGATAGATATGAGAGTACAAAAGCAAGAATAATGCATCATCATTTGAAGAAATCATGAAATAAAATAGAGTATCACCATAATTTTTACAACGCAAAGGATGATATAGATCACACTTCCCACGTTTAAAAGACACAACATGATAGAGATATATGGAGAAAATTTATCAACATATGAATGGGTACATTAAACAAGTAAATATCTTCTTTAGGTACATATTGTTTACTTAGGGGGATTCTGTTGTTTCTACTGTTGGAGCTACGATAGCAATCGCTGGTTTTTTTCTCCAAATGTCTAAACAAACAAAAAGTCCAAGCAGACACTATAAAGCTTAAACACAGATGTAAATACTGGAAATACTAACTTGTGTATAGAGTGCATGAATTACAGCAGGACTTGACCTACTTGCAAATTATTATGTAAATCGGTAAGGTAGCTGAACACTCAGAAGTAAAACAGTTCAATAGTATTGAGAGTTGGAACACAAAAGACAATAGATTAAAAATATTTCCATGATATTTTAGGAATCTCATGCAAAAAAAAAGAGAAAGAAAAGAAAAACTCAACAAATTATACATCATTTCTAAGCAAACAAACACAGCTGTGTAAGTGTTGATGGAACATGTTGGTCTCGCGACAGATCATGGACGTACAGATGTGAAAAGTCAAAGAGCATTCAATCCTTGGAACAGTAGTATAGTGCAGAAATGAGGGAGGGTGATAAAGTAAATGCCATCTGTCAACAAATTCTTGAAATCAAGGTTTCAATCTACTAATACAAAATAATTATCAAATTCCCTCAAAATATTTTTACACTGAATGATGTTCTAAATACATAGATCCAGAAATGTGACAAACCCCCAACCCAAACTGCCCCATTTTTTTTTCACCATTACCCTATTATTTGGCAACTTCCCTTTACCCTGATGAATAATATTGAGGTGATGATTACAGAAAACATAAGAATTTCATTTGTTCTAACGACATGATAGAATCTAAAAGAAAGTTCCCTATCAGTAATTGTTTCCTCCTCAAAAAGTGTCCAGAGACAGAGCTTTGCATTTAAAAATCTATAACAAGCATGTGTACTATTTGCTCCAGTTTTGAGGAAAAGAAAGAAGGATTTTCCTTACAGCTACCAGATTTCTCAAACAGTCAGCCATAGAGCCTATTTGATCTTATAATCATAATAACGATACCAATATATAATTGTTCTTTTAGTAATTGGTTTATATGAGTCAAGAAACATAACAAATTTGCTTCTATTGACTTTTATACACATTATTTGTGACGACATAGATTAAAACAAAGTTGCTAAATCCTTAAGTGGACTTCCACCTCAATATGAGGCAAGATGTGTCATAAAAAAATTAAGAAAAGAATGGCAAAATGCCAACGTATTGAATCTGGGACTAAATGTGTATGAATGGCAGTGGAACAAACAAGACAAGAGAACTGAGAACAAGTAAGGGAAACCTTCCAATCAAACAATTTATCAATCAATTTCTGAAAAGACCCAGAGTTCTTTTTAAAAAAAATGATCCCAGCATCCATTTAAAAAGTAACATTTACAGGGCGACATAAACTCACCAATTAAAAAAAAAAATGACGAAGACCGGAACTCCGTTTGTGGGAAAAAGCCGCAACGTATACAGTGTCTATATACAGTACCTATGCATTAATTTATCCCTTGACGACATTTGCTCAGAGGAGAGAAAACAACAACAACAACCGCAGGATAAACCAGCAGTTTGTTGTAGCTGGTGTTCTCATACCATTATGTGCTGAAACCTGAGACCAGGAAAACAAGCATTGTGGCAAGAGTATCGGCAATGTTGTAGTGTGATGCATTCTATACAATGACTACTGGCCACAAATCTTCTCAGCTATAATCTTTATTCTCACTTACGACCTGGGCCACACAGTATAATCTGCTAGAAGAAATTGAAATCGGGTAATTTTTTGTTCTACCAAATGGCTACAGGAAATGAATTAAAAGATTTGGCAATATGAAATAGCGCATGACTGATAGATGCAGGATATGCATCTAGTAACAAACCGAGTGTAGCCCGATCCTAATCCTTCAAAGGCTCACTTGCATCCCTAACATTGGAACATGCCTGTCAGTTATTTTCTAAACTCATTTTTCTGATTTGTCTTGACAGCATGTAGAAATCAGTACAACAGATGTGATGACCTGCTGAAGTTTTGCAACAAGACGCCTCTCATTTAGTACGGCCACAAAGCATGTGAGAGCATGGGGAAAACAGGCGGTGGATGCATAAGATAATAGGATCTATGATCATACAATGGAAGAGACCGACTCATGCACATAGCTATCAAGGAATATTCCGGAAATGTTAAAGTAACACCCAAAGTAAGGGGCACCCGTAGTACAAGGTAAAAAACCAATATTCATATGTACATTCTTGTCTGGAGAAAACATTTAGACTGAGACAAACGCCACGAAGTAGGGGATTTCTCTGCAGTTAACTCCACATCAAATACAATGCAAATTTATCATTAAGCTCCGCATGCTCTTGCCGTATCTCATAATTTTTATGTGGCAAATAAGTGCCGATTACCTGGCCAAAATTGGTCACGGCGGCCAGAAATGGCTAACACTTGACGTATTCTGAAAATCATGGTCTTTCCTTTACTTGATAGTTTAATAAAAACAGTTTTCAGTCCCTCTTGTAACATAGAACTCCTCAAAGATCAGGGATGGGCACCCTGAACTCTGGCATTAGAGCCAGAAAATTCTGCAGTAGCATGAAATAGGGCCCAATCTAAAAGAATGAAATATTTCTAAGGTCTTGTTCATAAAGAACAAAATTGTGAATTCATGAAAAACCTTGAGGACGCCCACCCCTTCAAGATAGTTCGCATGTGCCCATCCTCATTTGTATGGAAACGTCCCGCATTTGCATCACAAAAATCAGGAGTTAGAACCAGACCACTCTGCGTTCTACGCTCATGACATGATAAACAATAGCACAAAGGAGCTCTAGATAACAACAAACTGGTACTTAAGTCACTTTCAGACTTCTGTAGTATCCGTGGTCTCTGAGTCCACATCGCGGGTATGAATCAGTCACATATATAAAAAAAAAAAGGTCACTTCTCAGCTTTTAAGTAATTCTTATTATCTTCTCATATGTTCGCTGCACGGATTGTAACACTAACAGAGTAATGTGGCACGTATAGCTGCTACAGCTAATGAAATGGCACAATAGGTAGCCTACAATTCTACTGATCCAGATGTCACACATTGAATACGCTATGACCAAAACATGCAATCTTGCACACCTCTTCATAGATAATGCCATACATTTATCATATAGATAATGCCATACATGTACATACAGTAGGACTTGCATAAGCCGACATTTCTGGGACTATTGAAATCACGTTGAGTAAAGAAAAAGTGGACTTACGGGATGATATAGTGAATAAAGAAAAGGTTAGCAATTCCAAATCGTGTCGGCTTAAGCTGCGTGTCGCATTAACAGTCGCAGAGATTTGTGGGTTTTTCTGTATCTTGCACACACCAGCATGGATAGAGCTAAGTGCTCAATCTTCACACTCCTACATGAATAATGCTGAACACCGGTAAGTGCAGTGCCGAATGAATGAATGAATGAATGAATAGATAAAAACAGCGATGAAATCTTTTCATAAATATGAGATTCAGACTGCAGATCCTATGTGAGTTTCTCAACTTGATAATGCCCTTTCTGCTTGAAGATGCCGATGAGCATTGCACTAGAAAGGTTTGCTCAAGAAGCATGATTATTCTACACGCATTTTGAAGCCATTCAATTTATGAGACTGAAATATTTCATACTGGTCAGATCTTAGTGGATAATACTTGCAGTATACAGATATGATAACTTGGTAGTAGATACAGTTTCTAAAAAACACTTGAGCTTTGGATTTAGGAACACAATACTGTGCATTTAAATTAACAGAAAAAAGCCCCCCCAACATCCAGCAAAAATGTATCATTAGTATAAAAATTAAGCAGAATTTTCTTTTTGTTCTGTTCATAAGAATATTGTTAGATAAAGAGAATGCAGAATTCATATTTACCAATCACAAAATCAATTCCCTGCAGGAAAAAAAAATCTATTTCATCTAAAAATATGTTTTCAGAGTCCATGCGTAATTCTTTCAAAGACAAAGACAAAAAGTTCCATAAGATGATTCTGCCTCTAAAAAACAACGTCCCTAACAGGAGGTAATTATGTGAATTGGATTGATAAAATGGGTTGGTTTGGCTTGGTTTTTAATTTTTTACGTCCCTTGCAACACTGTAGGGTTATTTAAGAGACTGGCTAATTTGGCCCTGTTTGATTCTACCTGACAAGGCCAACCCACGCTCGGAGGGACAAAACCCAGCAGAAAATCACAGACCATCTGCACATGGGATCAGACTCAGGTCTCCCGCCTGATAGGCGAGGAGCCTAACTGATACACCACAGACGCAGTTGATTAAATGGTATTTAGTAACAATTATGTAGTGTGAAACGCAGAAACAGCGACAGAGAACCCAGGTACACTGGGCCACTTTTCGCTGCAGTCCGTAGGGCCTACTAGCTGCCTTGTTTACAATCTAGTTGAGAGATTCTGCAATAACGGGAATTTGTGCTTAAACTCTGAAACAATCGTAATGTCTTTTATAACATGCCAGTGTGAATTAAAATGACAGGCCTCACCATGCAATATTTTGAACATTATATGACACACACCAATTTTCTCCCATGACAATATTTAAGCTGAATAAAACAACAAAAGTGCCCACAGCTGCAAAAGTAAATCAAAGAAAAATCAACCAACAACACATGGATCTTCACATGACATTTATGAGAATTGGGACCTTTTTCTAATGAGCTTGAAATTGGTGACAAAATCCTTACAAAGTGCGACATTAATAGTCTTGTGGCTAAGCTGCGGGACTCATACTCATGAGCTCAAATCCCAGCTCACGCCCAGTATTCTGTCCTCTGTAAAGGCACGTAGCATGAAACCTTCTTCACTTCGCCCTGGAGTCAGCTTTCATTGAGTGATTAACAGTGAAAGATCTTGTCAGTATGGTAGTATTTGAAAGCTTGCAAAATTGTAGCTTACACTGTACCAGAATACTTCCCAGAAAGTTGATAATGTTTCAGAGCTCTTTGGTCTGTTAGGGCAACAAACAAAAAAAGATCGCAAAGCGCACGCTGCTTGCTTTTGAGTGAGAAATATGAGCATGAAAATGCAGTTTACTCATAATCATTTTCATTAGTAAACATTATTTCTCCGAGGTAGGAAGTTCTTTGTGACAATTGCTGCATTGAAAGACTGGCATTATGGTCTAGACACATTACAAAAAGAAAAACCACTCTTTCCTGACTTTTCGTACTGAATTGTCCATTGTTTCCTTCATTGCATGCACATGCTGAAGAAAGAAATTTGAAGCCCAACCGAAGTGTTTGCAGCTTTTTGTATTACTTCTGTTCTTTAATATCTGAAACCAGTCAGTAGGAGACTATGTGTATATATGCATGCATTTCTGTGCTTCAAAGGAATCTTCTTAGGACCTTCCTTTTTATCTTTTTTTGTTTTACGCCATGGATGACGCATGGACAATGTTAACACATAGAAAGAAGTAAAAGAAGCAGATCACACCAGAGCACTGGTTAATCCCCTGCATTTTGTCCTGAACAGAGCTTGGATAACTTGAGAAAATTTTTTGTACAATGAGACCATTTATTGTGAGGACAGAGTTCTCACAGGACACGAGTTCCAATACTCTTAAGGCTGAGACTATAGACAAACCAAATTATTTATGAGTACATAAGGCAATAGAAGATTGATACAGAAATTCCAGTAAGCGCGAGCAATTTTGGACACACGTTAAATAGATTTTTCATCTTGTGGATGAACTTTCAGCTCAAAACATATAGGGCTACAGTTCAGAAGGATGAGTATTTCAAAGAGCCGGTAGGAAAAAAGTTAGAACTACTTTGTAAAAAAAAAAATTGAGTGAAAAATTAAAATAAGTATTTTCCCTTTGTTCTTCAACAGTTGCATAAAAAATAACACTTTACATTTCAATTAATATCATGGTGACATTGTCAAAGAAGTTTTCTTTCCACTTTTACGTCAAATTCAGAAAAGATTAATTCAAATTGTCTCAGGGCAAAAGTCTTTTCAATCAAGCCTTCCTTTGCTTCTGGCCACCAATTTCAGCTCAATTCACGTTAAAACACAGTTTTGATTACCTTCACTCCATTATTTACAGAAAATAAACATACTATTCTAAAACCACCCACTTCTAAACAATAGAATTATAACACACAAGTATATCAGCATGATTTTTGCTCAAGGTACAACTTATCATTGCAACATACATAATGATTCCAATTGCAACTGATGCATAAAAAGAAAACAAATCGACACAAAAGCTGAAAAATGAATGGGATAATGAGTCACAGCTGAAAAGCAAAATTTCCCTCAACAAATAGATGTCGTTCTTTTGCGCTCCCACTTATGTATAACTTAAAGTTAAAAAACCCAACAATGGTGAAAACCCAACAAAAGACAATCAAGACACAATTTTTTTGACATTCTTCAAGCTGGCGATGCATATCCCCTAGCCTCTATCAGGCCGGAGCCCTAGTTAACTTGCTGCTTATGTCGACCATAACATTACACCCTAGGATTCTCTCAACACTACATGCAATGAGATGTCAAATTTCAATTTGGCTTAGAACAGATTATACATGATATACACTTTATTTTCTCTCCACAAACGAAGGGACAATGAAGTAGTGGTGCTTCTGTTAAGTAAGAAAAGTGTTACATAACAAAAGTCAATTATCCCTCTCCTTTGCCTCACACAGTATTTGTATTGCCTGTCTTGTGTAAAATCTTTTGAACTCTTCTCTAAACTCATGAGAAGGATTGAGAAAAATGTTTTTGCAGATCATATGACTTAAAAATGTTAAAAAGCAACATAAAATTTCTGTCAACAGGACAGACAGCAGTGTAACTTGTTCATTTTCTAAAACAATAAAAAACATGTTTTGTTTGGATTTTCCATTCACACTGTAGGGGGGGGGGGGGGGGGGGGGGGGGGGGGGGGGGGGGGGGGGG
>JAUKPP010251721.1:0-12616 GCA_032273245.1 Phyllaplysia taylori
TCATTATCTGACCAGTAACTAATGGTGTTTCCTCTTTTTTTGTCTTGATTAATTCAATTTTAATTTTGATATTTTAAGTGGTCGTACTCACCAAAAGCAGTTGAGTTGAGCAATAGCTGCGCAGTAGTTGAGCCATGTTAATTCTTAGTAATGTAATTTTACGATGTTCGTACCAAAAGCAGTAGCTGCGCCGTATTGAGCCGTACACTGCTAGCAGTGAGCAGTAATTGATATCTCTTCATTTACTACCGCTCAATACGAGCAGAGATTTTGTCATTTCTAAATTAAGCACACCCAAATTTTCCCGCCAAACATCGCCACGATAATATCTCGGTCAGCTCAAGACAGCACGTAGACAGCTTGTACATTTTCTTGTTGAAAGCCATGTTATGAACTGTACTCCAATACCAGCTGCAAGCGAGCAGAGAGAGATAGTACACACTGCTTTTATACTGCTCTTGGTGAGAACATGCAAGCTGATACTGAGCAGTGCACGAGCAGCCAGCGAGCTTACTGCTACTGGGCAGATAGCCAAAACAGCTTTTAATGTGGACACCCGAGCCTACTGCTTGAACTGCCTATTGCGGCTCGGCTCAGCTACTGCTTTTGGTGCGGACAAGCCCTAACAGTATTCATCACAGCCTTTTGAGAGACAAGACACTTTGATTGTGAGCAAAACTCATGACACTTAACAATAGTAACTTCCGCAACAAGAGTAGGGCTTTCTGTGAGATCGCTATTGCTTAATGGCCACCGGAGAAGAGGGCAGAAATAGATGCCCTCAAATAAAACTACGTCTTTAGGAAAAAGTCTGAAAAGAACCAGTAGAGATTTTCTTAGTTTCCAAATAACTAATCAAAAAGTTATAACGGAAAACCTTTTTTCTTTTTTCAGAAGGTTGGACTATATCAGTAGTATTGCAGTGTAGCATGGACAGTGGATTCATACGGTCAACATATTACAAAAGTGGAATTTCATATGAATACTAGCAACATAACAACCATGGACAGAATGTTGAAATGCTCTCTGGGAAAGCGCCGTTGATGAATGAAACAGTACAACAAAGTGTCAGTATGGTAGGTATCACAGGCAAAAACATGACGAAGTAACGCAACGGCCATTCAGGCCTTCACGGCGAGCAAACAGGCGACACGGGCAAGCTTCGGACGCACTTGAACTTCCGGTCAGACTCAGGCACTGAACCTGTTCCGGATGCCCGGCCCTGTTTGGCTTGCTGGTCACACGTAGGCTATGACGCAGTTTAAAGCCAACTGAAAGCGCAATGGGGGAGTAATTGTCCTAGCAATGTCACTGGCACGGTCTTGAACAACCATAGTATTGAGTGTGGTATTCTGTGGAATAGGTCACGGTGTTCAAGAGGACGAGAATTCTGAAGGTCGGATCTCTGGAAGGGGATCACAGGGTCTGCAAGTACACGTCCTTGGCATTGTCACTCGTATCACAACAGTTTTGTAGCCCCTCTCTCCGTTTGGTTTTGGGCATCGAATTGGAACCCGTGCCCTCCGCGACTGTGATGCCTGGCAACAACTGCACGATCTTTGAATGGTTTCTGGGTTGTCAGGCATGGTTCTGGAATAACTTCTGCATTGGCCTAAGCACGCCGTGGCCATCTGGCGTTTCGGGATACAGTTTCTATAACGAATGGTGTGTAAAACCATGCGCTGGGAGCAGTGCTCATCCGCGTTTGTCATTGGGAAGGAAGTAGTCAACAGTGCCAGGATAACTTGGATGGAAAAGAAGGCCCGGGGGGACCAGAGGCAGCAGTTTTTGTACGGGGCTTGAGCAGGCGATCTGTTCTTGAAGATCTGAAATATAAAGTAGAGAATATTTAAATAATGGCTTGGTTTATTTTGCCTGGTATTTTCTCCGTTGATTTCCTGACATCTATTTAGTGCTATGTAAAATCAATCCCCCTCTATGTTATTGGAAGTTGTATACAAAATAAAAGAAAACACAGTAGTGACAAAAACCAAGCTGGCCTATCAGAGACCGTAATAAAATGGCATCACTGAAAACGAATATACAGAATCTTGTTCTGCTAACTCCTTTTTAAAATGCTCTTTCTTTCAACATGGTCGTATTAAGTAAACCAGAAAAAAACTTAAATGGTCAATAAAAAAAACATAAAAAATCGTTTACTTTATATAATATACAGGGTGCTCTTTTTAGATTGATCGATTCTAAAACGGAAATAACTCAAAGATGGTAAAAAATAGAAACATACTGTTTCCTGCCGATTCATCATCATCATTTAAGTTTTCTCTGATACAAAAATCAACCGATGTCGCGAGCACACTACGCGACAGCGCCAGTATGCGCGAACAGACCCCGATTTTTATCGCGAAGAAATTACGCTAATCTTGCATTTCCCATGTGTGTCTTGTGTGCTCACAAAGCAGATCGCGCGACTGCGCTTCTGAGAAAATTCAAACCGAACACAGCAAGAATAGCACAATCTAAAACTCAACAAAAACTAAGAATAAAAGATTGATGGAAACTGATCATGTGGATGCTACGATAACAGAGTTAGAAGGAGTGGATTTGCGGATTGCATTGCGCCCGATCAATTAAGAAAAGATTTCATTATTTCGACTCTTCCAGAAACATCTTAGAATGCCAACTTCAAACACTAAGACACGTATTTCCTCGTTAGACATGAAAACAGAGGATGGTAGACATAGATCCTTGTGAAAACAAAAGTTTGAACCAACTTTTTATTGCCCCTATGATGGTTCCTAGCAGCCCTTCTATTTGGAATACCAGTGCGCTGTTTTGACGCCATGGCCTAAAACGGTCTTGTTCCGTTAACTCCCTTTTGAAACGCCTTCCCCATCAACATATTTCACTAAATAGCCCAGACAAAAATTAAATGGCCAGTGCAGGATGTGAAAGAAAACGTTTGCTTTTACCTCTTACCGTTTTAAAGTTATTAAAGTTTAAAATCGATCAATATAAAAAAAAGAAAGCACCCTGTATATTATGCATATTCTTGCCTACATCATTTGCCGCCCTTTACACTTTGTCATGATGGGAAGAAAAGATGAGATACAGCTTTGCATTTGTATTCTACTTCGTTGAGTTTTTACGAACGGTTTTCCATAGCCCCTTGCGTCCTGTTCTGCGACATTTTACGCCATTTTAACACTATCTTTTCTCATTTGTCTTCAAAAGAATTTTCGGAGTTTGATAATGTATTATTTTCTTATAGCTGCGCCCATTCTCTGACTTGAGGTAGACGTTAACAGTGTATTTTAATCGTCCTCGTAGTGTTGCAAGCGGCGACAATAGAAAACTAGTGCAGCAACAAAAATAACGATGTGAATTCTATATAAAAATACCGAGGAAGATGCTTAAGGCGAATTCTCCCTTTCAAAAACACACAAGTCAGTATTGGCGTATGTTTTAAGGGCATTCATATTATAAAAAATAACTTATAGTTATTCACACTCGGGGATATTGCCTTAATATTAGGCACGAAGTTGGTAAAATGAGAAATGGATCCAGGCATTTATTACGAGCTCACATGCCTCACGCAAATGTAATTTCTACAGACAGGTTCTTGCATCTTTAAAGCCGACTTGTCGTTGTTTAAATGTGTGCGGGAAATGGGGAGGGCTGGGGCGCGTGTTTAGGTGTGTTTGTACGTGTGTGTTTGCGTGTGTGTGTGTGTGGGGGGGGGGGGGGGGTGGTTATATTTTATTAATTTTTTTACTTTTTGCTCGCTTGTTTGTTTGTGTAGGTGTATCATATAAAATTGTGAGTTACCCAAGTAAAATAAGCAGGTGAATCAACAACAACAAAGTTAATACCTTATAATTTTCATAATGCCGTTTAAATAAGACTCTATAACTATGGCGCCAAGAACCAAAGAACTATTTGTAGACACATTACTATAGGGGTATTATACAAAATACACGTTGAAATTTCAAATTTGTACAGCAACACGTAACATTAAAACAGAAATGATACATCCGGTATTAATGTATAAAAGCCATGGCGATGGACTAAATGAACAGTTGCTATACATTACATGTATTGTAAAAAATCCATGGCTCGAGCCATCACTGCAAGCAAAAATGCAGCCAATTCATTTAAGCTATAATATACTAATATAGGCTTTTTAGATCGTCTCAATGCGAATACCATCGGTGCGCGCGCGCATTTTTCGCAAAAGACACAAGTCACGTAGCTCTTCCTTTAGCTCCCCATTAACGTTATTGAAAAACTGTGATTCTCTACCGGCGCTGTGGTGTTATAGTTAGGCTCTTCGCCTGTCATGCTGAAGACGCCGGTTCGATCCCCGATAGCGGACGATCTGGGATTTTTTTCTGCTGGGATTTTTTCTCTCAGCCCGGGTTGGACCTGACAGGCAGGATCGAAGTGGCCCGTCTCTTGAATGACCTTACAGTGTTGCAGGGGACGCAAAACTTGTAGCCGAACTGTAACCGTATGTGACTCTCTACGAATTTGCCCATTTTCAAAATATATAAAAAATATCGACTATTCAATATGTGACAGTTTTCTAGGATAAGCCTATTTTGTAGCCCTGTAACTGATTGTAACGGAAAAAGGGCTACATGTCGTAGTTTCATTATTTAGGGTAATTTAGGATAAGACTAACAAAATCGCTTTAATTGTAGCACAGATTATCCCAATCATGGGGGTTTCATTTTTCATACACTGCATTACATGTTTTAGACACATGACACAATTATTAAGGACACCTGGACTATGTCTTTAGTCTGTGTACAGAATAAGCCTCGTCTGAACCTGTTGAAATCAACCGTGGGAAGGGTGACAGTACGAGAAAAAAAAAATCGACCAAATCAAGCTTTGCCATTGACAAAAATGGTGATTTACCGATTGCTTCCCTTTCCACAAGCGCACACACCAGTTACTTCTCCCAGCGCATCATACTGTGGCGCCGTAACCTATTCTTTTTTTTTTTTAAATTTTATTTCTTCTCCTTTTTTGTTTTAACTTACAATAAACTTTAATTTCTCTCCTTTCCTTCTCTGGGGTTGTTTTTGGTTGGAAGAAAGAGGGGTTGAGGTTGGAATGAGATGAGCTCTTTTCTGTTCTCTAAGTTTCTTTTCTCCTCCAACAAGTCTGCACTCTTTTGCTTTGTTGTTTATTATGTTCTTTAAAAAAACCCATGTTTAGTGCAAAAATGTTGTCATATCTAGTTTCTCAAACTCCAGTAAAGTAATCAGCTTTCATCTCTTGATATTTATTTTTTTCCTATTTTGTGCGCTTTTCTGTAAAAGTTGTTGATGACGTTAATCTGAACGTTTTTTTTTATTTTTCTGTGTTCCTCCACTTGCCTCGCTTTTATTGAGTTTCTCTTGGTCGTTTTTCTTCTTTTCCTGTTTTCGTCTTTCTGTGGTATTCTGAAATACTCATTAACTAAAGTAATCTTTCACCTCTTTCTTTGTGAATGAAATCCCACGTTTTTTCTTCTTTTCATGTTTTCGTCTTTCTGTGGTATTCTGAAATATTCATTAACTCAAGTAATCTTTCACCTCTTACTTTGTGAATGAAATCCCACGTAGATGGGGGTTGGTGTTGCGGAGATGTCCTGTCCAAGTCCTGTCTCACCGGCAACTGTTGGTCTCTCCCCTCACGTTTGCATCCGCATGTACACAGGCTCCAGAGACGCCTAAAAAATGAGGTTGTGTCGATCATTGCATGTGTGCACTGCATTGTTCGTCCTATAGAAAATGGCACCATCCACTTTAAAAGTCTTTAAGGCATTCCAGATAGAGGGTGTTTCAGTGCCTGTATTTTTCACTAACCCTAAGGTCTTGCGCTTCTTTTGGGTTTGATTTACAAACTTTTGGTTATCGTGACAGCACGAGGTTTGAACGTTTGTTAACTGCTAAGAACCTTCTGACTTTTCTTATCAAATCTATAATTGCAATCCAGAGGTAGGTGAATACATTTGTCGCAAATAACCATTCACAGCAGCTTGGCGAATTGAGTCAGTTTGGAAGAAAGTCCGTTTGCCGCTTCATGAGATAACAGCATTAACAGAGACTAGAGTCTAGGCCAGTCGTTTCCAAGCGTATCGTGAGTAAGTTTGTAAGTTTATCAAAGGCAGTGCCAATGTAGATGTTGCGTGTGGTGGCAGTAAAGTCTAAAACTGATCTGGTAGATACATGTGAGTTAGTTTTATATAGCCTCACGGAGACATCTGTCATTTTACACCCCCGCAACCTTGTTGCACTGATATTCTTGTCGTAAGCAAACAATTGAGAGCGGTGGTGGTGGCCGGTGGGGGGGGGGGGGGCTCGGGTAACCTCCATGCACTTGTACCCTCTATTGTTCTGTCGGAGCTATGACCCGCAAGACGGCCAACTACCTCGCTTGCGGACACATCCTCTCTCTCTCTCTCCTGCTCTCTCTCCCCTTTTTTCTCGGACTCGGTATCTCCCACACTTCAACGTCACTGGTGCCGCTCTGTGACCACAATGGCGAGATCAAGTCAGATGTAAGCGCGCCCAAGTTGGATCTCGCACCGCTTGCGCAGATCTACGCCGGGCGAGGAAGTTGGGATCAAAGCGCTGTTCGCTTGACGGGAGAAATCACTGACTTTTGCCGTTGTATCAAGTATTGAATAAGGAAAAGTTACTGGTGTGACCTGTAAACTTTCCTTCTTTGCGGATAAGCTTGCATTGATAGAGCTCGTGTCTGATTGCAGTTGGGTCTACCCGAACACAGCTAGAAGTTACTTATTTATTAGAGAGGGGTCAACTTCTTTTGCTGTTTTTCCCCCACCCTAAACAGCATTTTTGTGCATCCCAATTATTTTGTTCCTACTTTTAGTAGCCTACGTTGTTGGTATACCCTCCTTCGTCTCTAACAAAAAGTTTCTCAGAGCCGGTTGCTTCACCAGTTTCCATGGTCAGGGCCCTATAAAAGATTACTTTACATCGCTAGCAATATAGCAAGATAACCTTTGCTTTGTTTGGGGTTTACGGATCCAACGACTCTGTAAGGTACTCTCTGCGATGAAGAACATTCTATTTCGGGAAGAATGAATAAGCCTACTCTTTTTTATTTTTAACAGCAAGGAATCTTTAGCGTATGCAACGTGCACATGGGGCCTTCGAGATGTTTTTGTCTTCGTCCAAGAAGACTAGTGATTGATCCTACCTACCCTATGACAAGTGTAGGGTTGAGCGAGAGAGAGAGAAAGAGAGAGAGAGAGAGAGAAAGAGAGAGAGAGATAAAATAGACACGGTATAAGAGAAGAGGAACAGAGAAAGAAAACAAGAGCAGACGAGAGGAGACCCAGAGGAGACCGCGCTGTGGTGTAATGGTTAGGCTCTTCGCCTTGCATGCGGGAAGACCCCAGATCAATCCCCGATCGCGGACGATCTGGAATTTTTTCTGCTGGGATTTTTTCCGACTCAGTCCGGGTTGGCCCTGACAGGCAGGGTCGAAGTAGCCCGTCTCTTAAATGACCTTACAGTGTTGCAGGGGACGTAGAACTGGTAACCAAGCCAAACCAAAGACCCAGAGGAGAGCGAGAAGAGGCAGCCAGAGAAAGAGTCGGGAATTCCTTGCAGTTCAAGCTGCAAGGGAGCCTAATGTTCTTGTCGTGTTTGGTTTTTAACTTAGCGTCCCTTGCAACACTGAAAGGCCATTTTAGGGCTGGGCTACTTCAATCGTGCCACCGGCGTCTGTGGTGTAATGGTTAGGCGCTTCAACTATCACGCAGGGGACGTGAGTTCCAGGCCCACGCGGAGCAGTTTGTTTGATTGAGTATCCCCACTTTTCTGCGGGGACAAGGTCCCTCTCAGCCCGGATTGGCCCTGACAGCCAGCGTAGAAGTCGTCCGTCCTTTAAATGATCTTACAGTGTTGCAAGGGACGCCAAGCCCAAACTAAACCAAAACAAACCAAACCAAACCAAACCAAACCAAACCAAATCAAATGAACCTGAAAAGGACACTATCTATTCAGAAAAATGAAAATACACTCGATCCAACAAATAGCCCCACGTGGGCCTCGAGCTCACGTCTTCTGCGTGGTAGGCAATACGCCTGTCCTATACACAACATATGCCAGTTGCTTTTTGTGTGAGTATTTGTTATTCCTACACATCATAACTACTTGCAACTAAATAAAATGAATAACTTCAATAATAATAATAATCATAATAATAATAATGATAATAATAGTAATAATAATAATAATAATAATAATAATATATTGCATTTGTATAGCGCATTTCCCCGCTCGAAAGCAGGCTCTATGCGTTTTACGATCATTATTACCACAGCAGACCAAGTCACTCAGAAACCTTCTCAACTTCCTGGGAAGCATACAGTGCAAGCTGCCATTTTACAGGCGCTAAAGCACTAACATGCTGACAAGATCGTTTGCTGTCTATAGCCGGGTACCCATTCACATTATGGTGAGCAGGAATAACAAATACTTACACAAAAAGCAACTGGCATCTGTTGTGTAATGGACAGTCGTATTGCCTGCCACGCAGAGGACGTAAGTTCGAGGCCCACTTGGGGCTATTTATTGGATCGAGTATATCTTCATTTTTTTATTAGATCGTGTCCCTCTTAGTCCGGGTTGGCCCTAAAAGGTACGGTTGATTTGGTTTGGTTTGGTTTGGTTTGGTTTGGTTTGGTTTGGTTTGGTTTGGTTTGGTTTGGTTTGGTTTGGGCTTGGCGAATGCACCATGATCGGTTGTGATCAGAGAGCTGGAACATATTGACGGACGGAACTAGACAATGGCACTTGATGACATTCATGAGGATGCGAGTGAAATTATGCAGATGAGTCGGGATCGCATTATCCTGAGTTTGCGAACTACAGTTGAACCTGCTCAAGCGATCACCTGCATAAGATGACCACCTGCACAAACGACCACTTTCCATAGACTCCCAAATTACACTTCTTCTATGTATTATCCCTGTCTAAGACGACCACCTGTCTACAATGATCAATTTTTTTCTCCATATTTGGTGGTTGTCTTAGACAGATTTGACTGTATAAATCGTGGTACGAAGGTGCGATATTGTGCTTCTGTTCTGCACTATTTCTTCAGTCTCAAAGACAATGGAAAAAGAATGAAAGAAAGAAACGGAAAGAAAAGAAAAGAGAAAAGTTGACTTTACTCATCCCCGTGGGGAAATTTGTTTACTACGGTCATAAAAACATTCATATTGATACAAGCGATAATACATAGGTTATATCATGTAATGAGATTATGGGCTAGATAACGTTATTCATACAAAATGTTGTAGCTGATAACGGAATGGATAATATACTGGGCAACATCTGACTTTCTTCTTTTCCATTTTTCAAAAGGAACGCAATATTCCCCTCTTGATGCATCTCTCTCCGATGTGAAGGAGACTTTCGGGTACACAGTGCACACATTTGAGAACTTTTGTGTGTCCAGAAACTTTTGCCGTCATCCAAAGCTAAATATCTCCGCTGGTGCCGAACCAAACTTTGATGAAATTTGGCACCGAACTCCTTGATACTAATGTAGTTTTTTTTTTTTTTTTTTTTTTCCTCCCAGAAAATGGAAGCCCTTTAAAATTTTGTCTTTTTTTTTTTCTTTATCTATGAAGTGCAATATAGCATTTCCGCGAGTGCAAAAAGCTCGGGTACACCGATACAATTTCGGATTTTCCATCCATACGAAAAGTCACAAGGTCTTCGAGAAGATATGATTTTGAAATCACATTATTTCCGCACAGTGTCTTGCAAATAATTTTTCAAGAAAACATCACCTTTGCACTCCGAGGTTTTTCCCTTGTATTCTGTCTTGTCATAGGTGAAAAAACCCCGACCCAAACCCAAACTTAATGGTAACTTTTACTTTCGATGCACCGCTAACCAGTTACATGAGAACATTTAATATTCAATACGCCTGAAAACATGGTACCGTAATGGTATTAAGGCAAAACAAGTTTTGCAGAGGACACCAATGTGCAAACTTGAATATTGATATTTCCCATTAGAATCGAGATAGGAGTAAAATAGTCGCTATTTACAACAACAACAACAAAAAAGCCTAATTATTTTTAAGATTGGGAAATTCGGAATTTTCGTCTGAAGAGAAGCTTTTGTGCCATAAGAAACTTGCGCAATGTTTAATATTGATAGATTCCTGTCGGTGTTAATAAAGCTTGTTTTTCGAGACTCTGTCCTGGCCTCTGAGTTAAAAAGATATTGTACTATTTTTTGTTTTTCGTTTGCTTTCTTTCTTTTCATTTTTTTTCTCAGTTTTGGGTTTAAAAATGGAAGCTGTTCTCTATTTCGTTCTTGTTGCTCATGAGAAATTATAGACGATTCTTCCCAAGCATTGATTTTTAAATGACATTCTTTTTCTGGGCGTGATATTGGAGCATACATCAATTATTCCTGAGCTTGAGCAAGTAAAATATATTATACAAGATCCAAGAGGCTATCAATTTCAGTGTACATTTTGGCACACAATTTGAAAATATTTCCTTCAAATGACGTCAAATTTGCACTCGTTGACCTCCCCATATGTCTTTTTCTGCCAAAGGGTAAACGTCCTGGCTTTGATTTCACGTACCAGTAATCTAGAAATATTGTTATGAGGCATAATATTATGTTATAACATCGGTTTGTGTTCTATTAATATGAACATAAACTTTATGAACTTAAAGAAGGTCACAATGAAATTGTATCTGCATTTTTGCCGAGAAGCACAACTCGGATATCTTTATTCGAGATATTTTGGATTAAAAATCGAGATCAAACCACGTATTAGGTATCAAAGACCGGCCGTTTTCACGTTTCTGACATTCAAGGTTCATTATACCAAGCAAGGAAGGATTATACGAGTCGACAGTTTTGACAAAAATGTCATTCAAAGAAAAATGTTGATAATGTTTGAGCTTAAACAATAAAACTAGTAAGTAACTCAGGATATTCAAATGTTGTCTGAAATGTCAAAATCAAATATAAGTTTAAAACATTTTTGTGAAAGATTGTGAGAAGCATTGGGTTCCCTTTCGAAATCGTTCAAGAAGCAGCAATCTAATTCTGTGGAAAAACCGGACTTAGAGTTAGAGTAAAAAAAGGAGAAAACGTCTTCGTGAAATCAAAGATCGATAAAATGAAGACTGTAATATTGCTTATCTCGAAAACACGTGGATAAATGCGCGTCTTATGTAAGCAAAAGAATGGCAGTCAATTGACGTCACTCAAAACAGAGGTGTACCAAAGGTGTGAAACGCTACATGACAAAAGTGCATCACGAGTGTGGCCACAACCAAGCGCGGCCTCCCATTGACACCGCTTTTCTGGGCCGCGCTTCGATTGCAGCGTGAGCATTGTTGATAATAATATGGATTACGTCAAGGGGCCGCCGTGTACGATTCGATCCTAATCTCATAAGCATTCATTTGTATGAATGATGATACCCATGTCCATATTTGTCACTGCATGTATGTATTATCGCTTGTATGAAAATGAATGTATTTGTACAGCATTGCAAAATGAATTTCCCCACGGGGATAAATAAAGATGACTTTTATAAACCGTATAAAATATCTGGGTGTACCTAGTGGCAAAGGAACAACGGCGTATTATTGCCTATGCTGGAAGCCAGTCGAGGGTTCTGATGGAAATACGGAGGGGATTTTTTCAGTCATGGGTGACCAGCAGCTAGGACGACCATCAAGAAATAAACGCTGACATTTTTGGAGAATAGATTGGCCATCTTGTTTGGTCATGGACAATGCCTCATACCACAATGGTGTGTCCGCCGGTGATAAAAAAAATAAAAAAATTCCCACATCATCAAATACAAAGGGAGATATATACAGCCGTGACTGAAGAAATATAGTATCCCCTTCAATGACAACTGCTTTTAAATCTGAGCTCCTGTCTCTAGTAAAGGAATTTAGAAAAGAGCAAAGTAAAGTCATTTTTATCTTTATATCTCCGTGGCGAATTAATTTTGCAATGGTGTACAAACACATTCATATTCGTACAAGCGATAATGCATACATGTAATGATAAGTATGGGCATAGGTAACGCCATTCATACAAACTATGATATACACACCATCGTCGGTCGTCACAGTGCAGCGCCCAAGAACAGAATAATAGTAATACAATCTTACAATCATAGTAAACTGTAACCATAGCAGAACTATGGGGATACAATTTACTACAATATAAATAGATCCATGTATTACCACCCCTAGCAGACGCAATAATATTGAGAAAATTGGTTCATTATCAACAGGCATAGTGTACATGCTCTGAAACTCAACATACTGACAATATTTTTCGCTGTCCATAGCCGGGTACCCATATCATTGACGCACCTGGGAGTGGAGAGGAAAACTCGTGCAAAGTTTAAAGTTTCAGTTTGGTTTATTAGGCCATTGGCCAAAAAGGTTTTACATTGCATTTCCGAAAAATGGGTGTGAAGGCAATCAAGCCTCACAGATAAAGAGTAAAACATAAAACATAAACATAATTATATAAAAATAAACATTGAAACATGACAACGACGCTGTCTATTATGCATTTCATGCTTGCTCACACACACACACACACACACACACACACACACACAC